>CM076582.1:757741646-757978035 GCA_034641835.2 Pinus albicaulis | reverse complement strand
AACAATAGCCAATTACTCTTACATATACCTTATATTCCATTATTATTCAATAATCCACTACTCGAATTAGTGATAATTCTAATCTACCACATAAATAACTATAAGAGAGATATGCTTACATGTTTGAACCTCGGGATGATAGCACCAATCATTACCTATCTCATTCTTGCTTTCGTCACACTTTATCATTAAAGAAGGACATCATATCATAATAATAGTTAAACTGTTTTCTCCCCCTCTCCGGTCACTTCCACACAAGATGCACTTATGTCAAAACTTCCAAATCTGACCTTTACACTGCATACGCTCATAATTACCCAATTACTCCTCATCCATTGAAACATGAAAGCCACTGCCTCCTCTCTCACGTACAAGCTATGATTATCAAATCCTAACATTCCCCCCATTTGCATTCATGATTGGCCAAATAACTCTTGTACTTGAGGACGTGGACACCCTTACTTCGACGGAGGGGGTGTAATTAGTCATAAATAAGAAAGCATGTAAATTTCTTCCACAAATCCTGTTGGATATGCTGATAAGACCAAAGAAGCATCACAATTAAGGTATGAAGTTACTTACAGAAGACTGCAATATCCCCTTCTCTTACATATAGTATTTGTTCCAAACAACAGAGCCGAAAGAGAATACAATCAGAAGGAGAAATTAGCTCAGGAAATCACACCAGCCATGGGAGGAAATTCTCTTCGGACTGAACCTTAAAACTTCTAGATTTCAAATGCAGCTAGCACTATCCTCTAACAAGCTGGCAGGCTGGAATATTTACACCGATTACAAGGATTTGATACAGAAGTATAAATTGAGTTTTTGTAAAACCTACAAGAGGGAAAGACCAGGCTCAGAGTAAGAGTTATACCGGTCACAAAAGAAATTATTACTAAAGTCTCTGGAATACCAGCAGAAGGAGAGATATGGATAGAGAAACATCTTCACTTACGGGAAGCAGTTGCAGCATATCGGGATTTGGAAGAGCCATTGGAGAGAAAAGGAAAAGGGATTAACCCTACCTCTCTACATCAACCATAGCAAGAACTGATGGCATTCATCCAAATATTCATTACATGCGATGGATGCCAAGATGTGGTAAAACCTCGTCAACTTAAACTATTAGTTGTGCTTAAACAAAATATTTTAGTTAGCTTGTCTTCTTTCTTAAATTCTATATTGCATAACACTGTTGTTCAAATAAGAAGAGATAAAAACCCCCAAGCAGTTGTCAGTCACCACGGGCTAATCAAACTAATCACCATACATGGGTTGGACAAGCAGCAGATAGCCTGGGACAAATTTGTCAACCCTGCACACAGGTACCTGAGGAAAACCCTGGCGAAACTGAAATTGAGCTCCCCAGGGTAAACATACCTAGAAGGAGAAGAACCCGTACCGCAACCACAGAACCAAGCAGGCAAAAGTGGTCCAAAACACTTCAAGGAACCTCGAACTTCATAGAGGAGGTAGGGCCATCCTGCTCGCTACCCTCAAACCCTAAAAACACACACTTGCAAGACTATGAGGAAGAGATGGCTTGAGTCCTAAAGCAAATGAGGGTAACCCATGAATCTGGAAGCCTATCAGAGGCCGAAGAACAAGAGCAACCTTTAGAAAAATCTGCCACTACCAGTAGTTCTAGACACACCGAGGTACTACCCCTACGAGAGGAATCACAGGAATTTAGGGCTCTATCCCCTCTCGAGAATTATAAGGTAAATAGTGAAGAGCAAGCAGAAGGGAGAGCAGAATCAGAAAATTATTCAGGAGACACCATCCCTTTGGAGCAAAACAAAAGCATAGAAACATTTCCTTTGACACCTGAAGGTAACATTGTCCCACCCAGTCAGGACCCTCATACAGAAGTAAACTATGAAGCTCAAGTAGAAAACACCATCACAGGTAATATTGAGGTTGGCATCACTGTTCCTGAAAATGAGGATGTTGCTCCTCCACCCCCTGCTAAGATCAGGTCAGGAGAGAATTCAGCTGAAAAGAAGATTCAAAAACTAAGCAGGACCTGCAAAAGATTAAGGAAAATGGTGAAACATGTAAACAAAAAATTGGAGGTAAATAAGGCCCGAAAGCCTAATAAATAATTAAACACAACCAAAAACCAAATGGAACTTATCACCAATTTGTTAGATACTATTGAGGTTGGAATGCAGACTAACCTAACAAAGGCTACTGAGGCTGGAATGCAGATGACCTAACAGAGATTGTTAAGGCTAGAAGCAGACTGACCTAGCAGATACTGCTGAGGCTAGGATACAGACTGACTTGGCAAGCACCATTGAGATCAAGGTACAAACAGACATGGTGGAGACCCTTGAAGCCTCTGTCCAAACTTGGCAAGAATTCACCAAGGAAAATGGGACCCAAACAGAGGAAACCCCTTCCTATTACCCTCTAGTTGAAAGAGAAGCTAATAAAAAATGGTATAACGAATTAATTCGAACACAACATGAGTTGGCACAGTGAAAAAAGGAAGTAGTACCAGCACAAGAATATTAGGCACTACTAAAGAAATTCACAAACCTTTCCACCACAAAAGATGAAACATTTTCTTAGCTCAGAGAGGAGTAGGCAAAGGTAAAAAGGGCACAAGACCAGGTGGATGAAGCCAAGAAACATATCGCTGTGATTTTTTCTCTGTATTATGATGCACTACCATGCAGGGCACCAGCCACCAACTATGCCCTATTCTTAATGGAACGATATTTACTGCGGAAAATCAAGGTCGTTAGGGTAGGGAAGCCCGCAAATTTCAAAACTATAGAGGAGTTCGTCCACTGCTGGAATGATCAAGATGAACACGTCTGACACCTTTTATGTGAACTTTACATGCACAAATTCTTTCTAGAAGAGGAGAGGGATAGAAATCCTAGTCCCTTTATAGGAGATGTTCAGTTCCAGGCCTTCATCTCTTTCGCTAAGAACCAGATTAGGTGGGCCAAGGCCTATAACATTTTCCAAAAGAGATAACATGGCCTAGACCTGTGGGTTAGAGGGGAGCCTACTAAACCCCTGCAGCTGTTTATCCAACAAAATAATTTCATGCGAGAAAGGATGTAAGGACCATTTGTTTGCATAAGGACCTACAAATAGGTAAGCGAGGGAGTATGTTGGGTCGGAATTAAGGTATGTTTTCACCCTATGATTACTTCGAACTGTGATACATTTTTAGGAATTATTTCTCATATTAATGATAAATAAAGAGAACATGTATGAAATCAGGACAATTGGGCTAACGACAAAAATAACGTTTTATAACAGAAATTTGACTTCTTGTATCTCTGTGTACAGGAACGCAGAGTAGCTGAACTGACGTTAAATGAAAGACAACTGATAGAAAGAGACTCACAGAATCTCAGTAACTCCCAGAAATTGATAGAAGGCAGAAAGACAAGTCCAAGCCTGAGAACCCAAATGACAGCCACGAGCAGCGGGCTGTCGTTTGGAGAATATCATCCCATTGAGTGAAGACGCCTTTAAAAGGACCAAGGATGAACTAGATAGGGGATTTGAATAGGGAAATTTCCTTCTGTAATCATTGTATCAGGACAAAACTGTTCAATTTTATCTCTGTATTATCCTTTAATTTAATAAAGAGTTTTGATGTTTTGAACAATCATATTTTGAGTTTCTTGTTGCATTAGAAATTCTAGTGGTTTGGGCCCAACCCCTGGGAGTTTCCTCACCAATTTCCGTGTTGTGCATTAGTTACATAATTGATGTCCAGTTATCTGATGTAGTTTGTGAATTACCTTTCCACTCGATAAAATAGAAATGCCTGAGGTTACAGTTTCTCTTTCATCAAAATATTTTAGCAATCGTGTTTTCTGGTTTATAGTAATGCTTTATTGATGTTAGATGTTTTCATTTCCTCCCAACACCTTTATAGTTGCTTTATGAATATTAGAGTAACTACTAGTCAATGTTACCTATCTTTAAGAATTAGATTGTTCCCTCAGTACAATAAGGATGTCAATTAGTTAGTTTGCAAAGAGAATTCCATTGCAAAATTATATAAGTAATTACTAATTCAATTCATTCAGATTGTTGTTCAATTCATTAAGGTTGTTTTTCAATTCTTTAAGGTTTCTTTTCAATTCATTAAGGTTGTTTTTCAATTCATCATTATGTTGTTCAATCATAGGTTTCTCTCCTTCTGAGCTAGATAGAGTATTTAGCTACATCATACCATTTCATTTATCTTTGAGTTGATTGAACTCCAAGAATTAGATAATCCTTTTCATAAGCAATATAGACTAAATATCATTTGACCTCACTCGCATATACTGTGCTTACACTCTTGAAATAAGAAGACTTACCCTAGGTTGACAATTGAATGAGAAGCTTAGAGGTTTCCTATAATAAGCCACCTTTCTAAACCAACACTCCTCACTCACTATGAGCTGCACTAAGCCTCTGCAATAGCAAGTCCTCCCTGCTGCCACTTACCTCACCAATCCCCTCTCTGGACTTGGTCTTTTGGCAAGCACTGGTTTTCTATCTCTGGAACCTCTTGAGTACTCTCTTATGCTTTCTCTAGGATTATATCCTCTACTAAACTTCTCTTGAGAACACTTCAGCTGTTCTCCTTGTCCAAATTTTATCTGAATATTTAGGTTCACTGCCAATAACACAACTCTTCTCTCTCTTTACACAGTCTACTACTGTGTGTTGTTGCAATCATTCTCTTCCTCATAAAAATAGTTCAAATGGAACCAAACATTAAAATATAACTCATACCTTAGAGATATTTAAACGATTTATCTCTTTGAGCTTCCACTAGCTTGGACAATACACATGCTGCTTTAGTTTTCTTTGTTTGCACTTCAGTTCTTCTGTCAACTAAATTTCCTTTCTTGCTAAGTACATCTATATTCATTTTATTTCCTTACAAAATATTTGTTGTAATTTCTTCATTCACTTCTTTGTAACAGCTACTTGGCTAAAAATTCTGTTGTTGCTTTCATCACATAAACATATCATTAAAATTCTGCAAAGCCTTTACCTGATCCTGTCTTTCTCGAGTCTGCAATATTTCAGAATTCCTCTTTGCATACAATCTCTTGTGTCCTGTTCTTCTTCTGTATCGAATCCATTAAAATTTAAATTATATCCATGTTGATAATAACAATCTTTCAATCAACTCCACAACTCCACAGAGCATTAATCTCGCTCTGATACCACAAATGACGCAAGGCTAAAAAGCTAACCAACTTTTATATAAGGTTAACACCAAACCCCGCGATACAACCTAGGACAATTCTTTTATTGTAACTTTATAAGCTGAGTTTTATAAACAGAACCATATAATAAAAAATTTATTATACAAATACCTTTTGATGTGGTTATTGGTCCTCGACTTATATCTCGAATGAACCTTTATGTCATAGATTTACCGGCCTTCCACTTAAATTCTTCCTTTTTAGCACTTAATCCCTTTAGTACTTTAAACTTTCGTTGACATTTGACCGATACATTTTTTTTGAGGTTTATGCTTATCGCACCTTCACGATCACAAATTTCAACCGCAATACCAAGTGTATCACATGTCATACTCTTAAAACTCTGACCGTCGATAATAACTGAACCCCTTCGTTGTAATATTAACTCATTTCGAAATGAGTCATAGAGCTGAGATCTCCATCGTTAGTTCAAAAATCGATCCAATGGCTATCACTTTATCACATGCTAATTAGCATGAGTGATAATGAAATTAAAATGCGTGATATGGGTAGTTTCCCATTACCGTTGAATGCAACGTGTCAACACCTCATTCCATCACATTAAAAAGGACTTGACCACTTACCATCTCAAACCAATGTGATAACCACTTACTGGGTGAAAGAAAACCATTTCAAGTTCTGTTGTGATACTCGTCTTAGAGTTCCAAATGCATTTTGCCATTCCGCTTTGACTCAAAGTTCCAAACACATTTCACCATTCCATCATTCTTTCGCTTGTCACAAAGCCCACTTCCTGGTTTCGATCCTAAGATCTGTGGACTCTTGTTCCGATCTCTAATATGGTTCCAACAAATTTCGAGGTTCTCCACGATTATAAAAAATTGTCTTTCAGTTCCTTCCTTGGATAATCCTATACGCATCAACCCTCAGAAATCTTCATCAATTAACTTGGATCCTCACGAATCCCAGATTCTTGTGTATGCTATGTTCAGCTCTGGTTTTTTTTAGCACTCCGAATATCCTCTATAACTAACCAGATTTACTAGCCAATAAATCTCCTTCTCATAGTAAGATTTCATCAGAATTTATCCAATTAGGCGTTATGACATAGGCATCATAATTATTCATTCATAGATTATACAGTGTGTAGAAAAACAAACCAAGTCATACTGCATTCAATTCTTTATTACTTTTACAAACACAAATAAACTCTATATACAGTCTAGATATGGCCTGATGTATCATTACATGGCCTTTTCTCTTCCTTTCTGTCAATGCCCGTAGGCTTACAATCAAACTCCTTTAATCATCTATCTAACTCTCGTCTTCTCTCTCTTTTCATATGCGGGCTTACACTTATAAATATATTTACATAATTTATGGATTACTCCAATCCGTGATCCTTTACACAAATCACTCAACCAATTCCTAGTTTAGACTTGAAATCCCTCAAATCCTCACTATTCCTTGGATTTCTCACTCATCCCTAAGATTTCTATATCTCACGAGATATTCTCATTTAATTAAATTATTGTATTAAATTTCTTCTAACTCAACTAAACTTAGGAAAATAAATAAATTTATTAAGGGAACCCACTCCCTTTAGTAAATGTGAAATAAGACTCATGGGTCTTATAAGTTTCGAAGAATTCTCTTGCATCAGTTACTCCCTCTCTTTCCCCCTCCAAATCCATATCTCCCTCCCTCCCTCTCTCCTCCTCTCTCCCCCTCCTCTCTCTCTTCCTTCTTATCTTTACCTATCTCTCCCACCTCTTTGTCTCTCTCCCCCACTCTATTCCCCCTCCATCTCACTCTCTCTCTTAAAAAAACATAATTGGTTGTAATATATTAAACCTATATTTTGGATCAATCATGTCAAAGAAAATACAATAATAAAAAACATAAAAGAATCATGCACTATATTTCTTCTATCTCTGTTAGTCACTTTGATTTCTCTCTTCGCTTGGATCCTTGGTTAAGATGCATCTATCCTAGTTCTTTATAATATTATTTTATATTATATAAATTTCACATTTGTATATATACAAGTATTCTCATTTTTAATTTATTAAAACCTCGATTTAATCTCTATGGGAATATTTTTAGTAGTAGTGAGGATGAAGGGTTTAGATATACCTCAAAATTAATTATAACCTTTTTACTTTTATATTTAACTAAAAAAAAATTAAAATTAAATTAAAATAAAGTATTTGTAAAATATTTTTATTTTGAAATAAGTTATGGTTTTTGGGAATGTGGTATTGATAAGCCTTGGTATTGTCCCATGGTATTATAATAGGATAATTAAAAGCCTAGATTCATAACATAATAATAAAGCCATGGTATTGATAAGCCATGGTATTAGCCCATGGTAGTATGATTTTCTTCAGGATTAAAAATCTTATTATATTGTAAATATTAATTTTTTGTCTGCTTATTAATTAAATTCAAATATGGTTATGGAATAATTATTTTAATTTATATGGTAATATGGATGTTAATTTATAAGTAATATATATATCTATATATATATATAGATATATATATTAACAAAAAACAGTATTCGTATTATATTAATCCGCGCCCGGATCACAGGAAAATTGGGAGATTACATTTGAAAATCATGCCAAAATTGAGCAAACTAATTTTCTCTATTGCTGAACTGACCCAGTTTCTGTACATGATTTAAAAATGCATCGCTATTACGGAGACTCTACTATAGACTTTATAATATTGACCAAGTAACAAAACACATTTACAATTATGCATATAAAAATAACATCAGAATAACCATTTACGTCCACAAGAATGTTAAGGTTGATTCTAGTTGACTCCTCAACAGTGATGGAGTTTTTCTCAGCTAGATGGATTTTTAAGTCTTCTATCTGGTTATGGAGAGCATAAATTTCATCCTCCAGTTGGATTATTTTTTTATTCTTCTCGACATTTCTCTCGCTCATTGCACAGGCCTCCTCCTGTTGCAACTAGAAGCTCCTTTTCAACTATGTCGCGTCTCTTCTTATGTGAAGTAAAAATGTTAATAAGGGAGGAACCCTTTCAGTTCTACAAGCCACTCTCTCAGAGCACTTGTGACTCAATCCCCAATGCTCTGGTTCCATTGTGTCTTTCTCAAGGTGCAAACACAGCTCGGAAGACAAATAACCAAGCGAACCACCTTTGCAGGGTTCAATTCTCAGGACATTTCTCACGCTTGCCCCTGAAATCCACCTCCCAATTTCTTCTAACTCGAGACACTTCAACAATTCCTAAAAAAAATTCCCAACACCAAGCTTTCCTTAACTTGAAATTACCCACAGACTCATAGTACCAAGCTAGAGCCAGGAGGACCAACCAAGGTTGGAAGCACCTCTTAATGAGCCTACCCCCAATATATCTCAGACACAACTTCAAAATAATTGAATGCCCCATATCAGTTTCACATAATTCTTCCCCGATATACAAATCCACGATAATCCTCCCATGCACGAACAGTGAATTCAAAAATTCCCACTGGAAACCCCTCTCAAAGCCCTAAATCCTTCTACCACCTGAGTACAGAGCCTTGTCCTTATCTTGACTGAGAATTTTGCAACAGATCCTTAGTTTATAATGAAAATTGAATTTTTTTATTGGATTCTTACCTCCAGGATCCCAACACATTCCGATGATTACTTCGTTGTATGAAACGAACTTGGTCTGGAGTGAATTAACTCCCCCTCACGTGAGCCATCTGATATAACTTTGCAATATTAATTGGGGCTCATTCTGAGAGGGCGCTTGCATTGTTCTAGTAAGCTAGATCATGCGACAAACCTAAATTATGGACTGAAATCTAAGAATTCCCATAGTTATACCCCTCCCGATACCATGTGTCTTGTACTTCTCTATACTGATGTCACCCACTTCATTAATGGATTTTAATGTTTTGCACAAGTTAATCGTACAATGCCACATACTCATTATTCTACGTCTCTTTAGTTTTAGGTGGGAGGAGGAACAAATATGGGGCATGAGGGGATCGGGGAATGGAGTGGGGATGTGGGGATAAAAAATGAGAGGACCTAGAAATGGAGGGGTGAGGCAAGGATGGGAAATGGGAGAGAAGATGGGGAGGGGAGCAAAGGGGAGGGAGCCAGCGAAGTAGGGAAGGTAAGGAGGGGAGAGGGGGGGCAAAAAAGAGAACTGTGATCACTTTGCTAAGGACGAAAAAGTCTCAATTTTCCCTATATTCCCTTTAAGAATGTTACTATTCTTGTTAAGAGGGGGAACCTTTGCCATTACCTAGTTATACTCTAACATCATAACTAGGGAATGGGGTAGTGACCTTCATTTCTGTTTACTAGGCTCTTGCTCTCCTCTCTTTGACATGGTTGATTTGCTTGAATATCTACCTCCGTTAGAGGAATTTTGAGGTCTAAAATGGGCTTCCTAAGGAAAATATAAAATAATAGTGCAAATAATAAAATGAGATTAGATTACATCAACAAATTTTAGAGGGAAAAAAGAAAAAACTACGTTTTCAATTTTGGGTTTACTTAAATTTCGAGTGGGACCACTCATTGGATGCAAAATTTGATTCTTCATCCAATGAGTACCTATGTTGTATACTTTATGTTAGGGTCATATAAGTATAGGATTCATAATTTGGAATTGATTTATGATAGTCTTGTAAATATGTACATACCTTGCTTTTTTCAAGTTGTTTTCCCATATTTTGTAAAAAAAATTAAAAAATAGAAAATCAAAAAGAGGGTAAAAGTCCTAAAAGAAATATCAAAGGACTTACAAAAAATAATATACCCCAAAGAAAAATAAATAAAACATGAAAGTGTGCAAGTCCAAATGCCACTACTTTTTACTGATGATTATGGCAGAGTGTCAATAAATGCCATAATCCATGATGAGTTGAACTGCTTAATCTTGACTTGTCATATTTCAATTTTATTGTTGTAGAATAGTGAATAAAGATTAGTCAGACAGTTTAATCCTGACTAATTAGTAGATAGGTAGAGAATAAAGAGGAGCTCATCAGTTTAATCTGAGCCCTCGAATGATATAAGGTAGATTTAAATAGTTTTTATTGCTTTCAAAAGAATAAAATGTTCAAGGTTGCAAGCTAAAATGCACCTGCAAAATGGAAGAAACAATGTTAGATTAAAAGTTGGGTAGGTTGAAAAGAAGTGGCAAGAAGAATGTAAATACTTTTCACCGAGAAAAATCACTAATTTCGCTCCCCTATAGTTATTCTGCATTCTAAACTTCCAGTCAAAAAGGCTTAGAGCATTTCTCTGACATTTGTTGGGACCGGACCCAAGGCTCAATGACTATTAACTTAAAAGTGTTTAATTCCTATAGTAATCCCTAATTATAATCATTTACCCTACATTCATCCGTTTGCACTTCAAAGTCATAAGTAAAGACCTTTTACTTAATGAAAAAGAAAATCCCCCTTTTGATTAATTTCCTTCATTCATAAAAACATGAAAACCCTCCAAAAATATTATATTCTAAGTCAAAATATAAAATGATAAAGCTTTGCTTTGCACATTATAACTTTACTTAGTCATATAAATATATTTTGGTGTTTTTCATTGTCCTGTGTCATATTAACTTCTAACTTATTTATTAATTCCTTATAAAATACCTTATCCTATTAAATATAACTCCTTGTATTTAAATATTCCCAAAAAACCCACTAATATAAGCCTTTTTGCCAAAGTTAATTACCCACATGTTTTAAATAAAAACCCCCAATTATATCCCCTTTAGCATAAAACTAACATTATACAAATATTCCTGCCCCCTATGGTTATAGACCCCTCCATGGTCTAAAAACTATATAATAGAATGAAAAAATGTAAATATAATATTCGGGACCCCTATGCCTTTACATACAGTTGTCAATCTTTCCCGCATCACCTTTTTTAAACCAAAGTTTTAATCACCGTAAAACTAAGGTTTATTTCTTATTTCCCATATGTAAAGCACCAAGCTTTACATAAGTTAATCCTGATTAATACAACCCGCCTCATGTGCATTTTACCTTGTATATAAACCTTTGACATATATATTACCACTTATTTTTATCCTTTGAAACCATTTAACCCGTTACATATTTGAACTATACATAAACCCCAAATTATGTAAAACCTTTGTTTTGATTTTTTATAAAGGTTTAGAACGTAATTTTTAACCACCACTCCGCATAAAGCTGCCCGGTCCCACATGCTTCTTTGACCGCAACTTCCCAGCAATCCTAACCGTTTGCTCCCACTTATCAAATCTAACAGTTGACGATAATTTTCGTGCTCCCAAATTAAACGACTGCCAAATGCCCAAACAAGCGCGAAATGGGCGGTTTTTCTATTACCACCTCCTATGAAGTGTCATTTTTGATACGATCGCATTCATTTTTCCCAATACGATTTACTGCCCAAACACAGCACGAAACCCACCAATGGTTTTCTGTATTTATAAAACGAAAACCACTACCGCCCGAGATTTGACTCACATTTATTGCAGTTTTCAAAGATTTATAATAAAGATTAAAAACCTTTGGTATACGTTTTATGTGTATTCTGTTGCAATTGACTGGTTATACATATTCCCTTTGATTATCAAAGCTTCCCACTGCATTTTGAAGCCCTGAGTTCTCGTTTTAAACCTAATTTCAACTAATGTCTAACTGTTTGAAGAGTATTTAAAGCAATTCTCTACATCATCGATTTAGACCAATCCACGGGAACCATCAAAGATTCAAAAACCATTCTCAAAGCATCAAGATACCTACAAATCAGGTATTTTCTCGAATTTGGCCTGCAATTTCACAATTTCAACCACCTATCAAACTAGTTAAGATTTAAAGAGTAAAATTGCCCATCCATTTTGTGTGAAACCTTGAAAAAAGAGGGAAAACCCTTGCAACTTTTTCCCAGAAATTTCCATTTGTAGAAAACTCCATTTTAAAGCCAAATTCTCTGTCAAAAACCCTTAAAAGAAAAATTCCACAGTTCAAAAGGTTTTTAAACCCACAGAAAACCTTAAAACCCCTTTTTACAGTCTTAATCATTCAGAAAACTCATTTTTTCTGTCTCAAACTTGTTCCTTGTGTCCTAAAAATCCTAATTAAGAACTAAATTTCCCACTGCTATCATCCTTGCCTATAAAACTGCTCAATTACCCTTTTTTGAAGAAAAACCAACTATAGAAAACTGTATAATATTGTTGTAGTTAATTTAAAATGAAAAAAAAAGAAAATCACTCCCAAGGCTGGAGGATCCAAGCCTGTTAAGCTTGGAGGATCAAAACCTCCCAAAACTGAAGCAGAAAAAGTCCCAAAGTCTACTCGTCCTGTCACTGCTAAGACCACTATGACTGTAAATCCTCTTCAACCTCTAGTGTCCAATGAAGAAATTATCCCTTTAGTTGACTTGGATTACAAAATTGTAGACCCTCTAGTATAATTCAATCTATTAGAAGTACACAATTGGTGTTATGAGAAGTTTTTAGACAAAGAATCAATGCCTCTCTAGGATACAAACTTACCTAAATATATAGTCCCAGTAACACATCCTAGTCAGGACCTGATAAGACTATGCCAGAAGTATTATGTCCCAGACCAAAGATCAATTGTGAATAATGACAGGGAAATCCTTTTTTATATCACTGCAGAGTCAATCAATGAAATGTTTCAGTTATAGTTTGACCCTAGGGAAGTCCCATTATCTATTGAAGCATTGACTCAATTATATTTAGGGTTAGATTTCCCTAAAAGATTCATGATTTTTCAGAACTTCATACCTAGTCATATGGACATCCCAAAGCTGAATCCTCTATTCCACTTCTAAGTTTCCAGAGGGTTCCAGGCATGTTATTTCAATTTTATCCTTCATCTCAAGATACTTCACTGATGAGTTTACTGATGAGTCCATCCTTGGATTTTTATCCACTTTATCCCCTAGTGAGCCTCCTGCTGTGATATTTGATTTTGCTAGGTTTATTGCTGATTCCATACACTATCAATTGACAAAGTTACCCACTGAAGGGGTATTTAGGTATTCCTCCTATTTTTTCATTTATTCTTATTCTCCCACGCAAATCACTTTCCTATATCATTGCAAAAAATGAATGTATAGGGCTAGCCTCTATCAGTTGTTTTCTGGACATCATTATTGAGAAAGGAAGGAAATGAATACAACTACACAGATTTCACATATTTGTTTATTAGGCCATCTACAAATTTATTGCATAAATCATAACAACCCAGGATTAATGAGGAGATGAAAAGGATATTATAGTTGTCATAGAAATGTAAAATGGGAGATTGGTACTTATATGAGAAACACACTGAATTAAGAATCTTTGGAACCAATCTACTTCCATATAAGTTACCTAAGTTTTTGACTCTCAGGGTCTTTGCTCTAGAATATTTGAGGCAAGTTTTGAATGTTGATGCCATCAATTTCATGGCATCCAAAAAGAAGACCCAGTTTAAACTAAAAAATCAAATTGGTCTATTCATTGTAAATAACAGGGATGTTGAGAAAGAGATAGAAAAGAGATTATCAGAGCTAAAATTTCAAGTGAGTTTCCCTTGTAATTATGACCCCCAATGTATTTTAAGCAGCATAAGAGTAAAGTGTAAACTACCTCCTTTTGTACATGAGTCAAAGCTTGATATTGAAAAGTTTGCCAATTAGGCAAAATGGGAAGAAAATACATTGGTTGATTTAACTACAAATACACAGCCAACAGAAAAAGTGGATACCACACTTACTGTAGTAAATTTTAAACAGCCAGAGTCTTCAAACAAAAGAAGCAGAGATGAGGGAGTCTATACCGTAGAAACTACTTCAGATACTAAGTTCAAACTCATCTACAATAAAAGGCTAAGATTTGGTTCCATAGGAAAAGAAAAACTTATTGAAGTTGAAGATGAACTAGAGGTCAGTAATGATGAGGTAACTAAAATAATAAAGGAGACTTTGACAGAGATTGAAAGAGAACAAGCATCATCCAAAGGAAAGGAGACCCAAGTGATTGAACAACAGGTGAATATGGAAACTTCTTCTCAAACAGCAGAATAAAAAGATTTGGATATTAAGGATAGCTATAAGCAAATCAAACAAATGAAGGAGGAAATTAAAAGTGAGATTTATTCTCAATTTCTCAAGCAGAAGCCAAGAAATCAGGATAGATTGCTTACAGCATTTTATTATTCTTCAAATAAAATGATCATGTCCTACTTACAACCTACTACTTCAACTCCAAAAACAGTGGCTGACTACAAAAATATGGAATTTGAAGTAGATACTAAAAAGGTACATGAGTTGGATCAGATAGAATTTCATAGACATAGCTCTGAGATGCTATATTCCACTATGGTGACAAAGGCCATGAGTGTAACAAATTTGCAAAATACTATTATCAACCTGCAAGATCAGATGAAACTTGATAAAGGCTCCTTATATGCAAAATATCTAAGGATCAAGGCCTTAGAAGATTTGATTCTACAAATAGGAGTGGACCCATCAAATGTACAAGCTGCTAAAGTATTAATCAAAAAGAAAAATGATGATATTGTTGCTTTGAGGAAACAGTTAAAACTCCCTCAAAGTGAGCACCCACAGAGCAAGGAAATACTTCAAGAACATAAAGAAAAAAGAAGATATGATGCAGTTGATCATAAAGCTTACTACCCAAATCAAGGATATGGAAAGCCAGATGGATATACTGATGAAAGAAAAAGAAATTGTGAAGGAAACTGATGCTTCCACCATTCCCACAGTTATACCTATTATTACAGCTGCTATTCCTTCTACATTGGGAGAAAATTTAGCACCCAAAGAGCCACTTGCAACTGCAGTGTCAGTGCAATCAACTACTACTTCCAATATTGAATCCTCAACATCACAGGTGCAACAAACAAATGATGCAGGGAAAATTGTCAAAGCAATGGAAGAAATGACATTGAAAACCAATGAAATTAACAATTTGAAGAAAAAGATTCGGAATATGGAGGTTATAAAAAAGCAGCATTGATTAATGCCAATAATTATGAACAAAAAGTCAAAAGACTTGAAGAGTAGCTCGGGAGCCTTCAAAAGGATTTGAGTTTCACCACATAGATTTCTTACATAATAAATCACCTATGGACCAACATTATTGAGGCCATACATCTTCAATGGCCATCAATTCAAATAATATATGAAGAGAGAGACCTCCTTCTAGCAGCTCAAGGTGAAATACAAAGGACAACAGAAGAATTAGTAGATAAACCAGCACAAGCACTAAAGCTAATTACTTTCTTAAACAGTAAAATCAGGGCTGAGCTAGAAGAATTAAAGATACAAGACACGACAAAGACTATACTGCAAATCAAGAAAGTATTGACAAAGAAAATTTTGATGAATAACTTGAAAGAAAAATGTGATGCTATGAATTTTTCCATTACCAAGTTTTTAGCAAAGTATACTATGCTAAGACAAGCAAGTATTCCAAACATCCATGTATTCAATGATAAATTGATGGAACAAAAGGAATATGATAAAAATATAAGGGACCATGCCAAAGAACAGGTGAATAAGCAACTGCCACAGGGATCTCCAACAGGGAAAGTTGTTCTCCAGTACCTTGAAATTTATTCTTCCTTCATAATGAAATCAAACATTTGTTTGTTATTAAGCCATTTTTTGCTAAATACACTAAGGCAGATGAGAACTACAGAAAGTTTAAAAGTATGAAGATACCATATGCTGAACAATGGCAGACTTTTACAGTTTTATTATAGCAGCAAAGAAGCAAGCAGTAAAAGAGAGTATAGATGAAGCAGTCAGTTTGAAAAGGAAACAAATAAAACAGTATTTGATTGTGATTTTTTACTGAAAGTCTCTTTTTATAGCAATAACAGGTCAAAATATCAGGTTAAAGAGTATCAGGGTGAAAAAGAAGAGTTAAAGCGTATCAGAAATAAAAGCAACAATCAGTTAAATTTGACTGTTGTAAATTCCTTTTTTACAGCAGTAAAATGAGAAATAAACAGCATGAAAGAGTATTAGAGATGAAGTACAAGGTCAAAGAGTATAAGTGGAAATAGTATCAGTGAAGTCATCTTCCAAAATATATTTTCAAATTTTCAGCAAGCATGGACAGCTATTCAAACAAACAGTTTTTGTTAGATAATATAGCTCTATATTTTCTAGATAAGAGGACAACTTGCTAAAGTTGTTAAGCAGTTGTCCCTCTTAATTTGTAAAGATATTTTTTATTTCCTAGTGTTATTCCTAGATCTCTCTAGGGTATTTGTAATAAAAATCTGTATAGATACTTTAGTTTATGAAGTGTTTAGTGTGGAATAAAATTGTTAAGAACATTATAGACATTTTGCTGGTATGTTGGAGGCTTACATGTGTTGATTTCAAAGCAGCAGTCTAGACAATAGCCAATTGGACTTCATAATTCAGGATTCATGCAATAATTTGAAGAGTAAAGTGCATATATCTTGTCATTGTTTCCATTCTATGTAACATACAATTTCATATATGTTGTTCAATCTTAATGATTAATTAGGAGAATTACTTCAGAACTAGTGTAAGAACTCCCTATCTTAACTACTTAATCATTTAAATGTTTTCTACTGATTTCCGGATTTAGGAATTATTAATTGCTCCTAATCCCATTTGACCCCTCCCTCCTTTCTCTTTTTCCAGATGAAAGGATTCTTCATTTCCCTTTATCCCGAAGCAAGCCATTTTATCAAAACAATCTATCCAAATCTCTGAGGGTTATCTACCTTGCACTGAATACATTAGCATCCTTTTGTCCCTGCCTTCTAGTTCTGCTTGCTAGACTTTGACTTCATAGCCCAATGCACTAGTAGATCCCTCTTTAATTTGTCTTTAAGTAATCTTTTTTCCACCAAACATATCAAAACCAAAACCAAATTGAACTATCATAACTAGCCTAAAATGTTAAACAAAAACAAAGTTAAATCATTAAGAGAGAGCCCTCTCTGAAATTTAGGAAGGCTAGATCCTAAATGTCCAAAGTAGGTTTGTGCTTACCCCTAGTTTTCTTAAACTAAAAATTAAAAGCCCACAATCTTGAGAAATTACTAGGGTGATAGCACTTTATATGGACCTTTCTACATAAAAAATAGAAATACATGAAAAATGTGATTGCAATCATGTTTTTTCATGCATTTCTCATTTTTTTTATATCAAGGTCCTTTAAAGGTATGCAACATGGGTACTCCTTGGATGAGTAATTATTTTTTGCATCCAACGAGTATTCCTTCTTGAAATTTGAGTAAAAAATTAGGGAGATAAGTTGAAAACATGAGTTGAAAAAGTAGTTTTATTATTTTTTAATCTTTTTACTTTTTTACTCTAAAAATGGTAAATCATCCCCCATGGTTGTCAGTATCATCTTGAATTCTATTGGTTCTTATAAAGTTTATTTTGGTTGTACACTTTTCTTAGGAGCCTCATTTTAGACCTCAAAATACCTATAATTTTGATTCAGATTTCTTAGAATGTGCTAGCAATGTACTTTTTCGAATTTTTGACAAAGACCTTAGATTCTTTCCATGATTTGGTTCAACTTATTACTCTAAGTTGCACTATTATTGACCATGTGTTTTATGATAAGGGGGGAATCCCCCAGGATGTTCATACCCTAATCCCTCTTTGTTGAGCAATGACGAACCCAAAGAAAAGACCATATGCCTGAACTTGATTGTTTGTTTTCTTGCTTAGTCCCCAAACATACCAATCTACTATTATTTCTTTAGGGTTAATGAGAATGCCTCCACCACTTGGCACCCAAATATGTTATATATTTTAATGTTATATGTATATTATATTTTCTTTTATCTAAAAAATTGTTCGTAATTTTATTTTAAAAGAACAAAATTGCAATATAAAACAAATTGAATTTTAAAATATCTAACATCTCACATCTCATGCCTACACATCTAGCCTATACATCTCATCTCACACCCACACATATACCCTATATAGGGTTGTAGAGCGCCTCTCAACACAAAAATTATGGTTTGACTTGTTTATAAGGCTTTGGTTTTATGATGAACGCTGCATTGTAAAGGCACTCCATGCAATAGGTCATTGGTTCCAATCCCTTATGAGTGTTGATTTACAAAAATAGAACTTTCTTTTATTGCAATTTGATGCATATTTTTTTTAACTGCAATGTTGAGATTTGATTTGTTGGATTTGTACAATGTATCTACTTGTTTTTAACATCTCTAATCGATATATGAGATTGATTTATCAATTTTACTGATTTCTTCATGTTTGGAGTTAAATTTGTGTTATCAAATCCTAAAAAATGTTCAAACCAGAAAATAAATAAATAAATAACATTTAATGTGGAAAATTATATATATATATATATATATATATATGATTTGGAAATAAAAACACCAAAATTACCTTCCAAACATATTATTTTTCAAAATTTAAAATTATTATATTTTACAACCATGGCATGTAAACCTTGTAATATTGCCAATAAAATTGTTAAAATCAAATCCCAAATTGAAAAGTGACTTTCACAATAGCATCACATTTTTTTCCCTCAAGTTAAAATTGTAATTAGTTTGAAATTATGAACTTGATACTTGATTTTTTCCTTACTTAATACTTATGTAAGTGTAACTAAAATCTCAAAATAAAACTTAAAAATAGATTCTCAATATGGATTCTCACTAGCATCTCCTCCCTTTTATATATATAGAATCGTTAGGACCAAAAAAAATTTCCAACCCCTTGACTCAAAATTTTATACACTTAAAGTTATAACATTTTTGAAATTACGGAAAAAAAATGATTGCCACTTCCTTGAATCAAGATGAGTGGTTATCCCTTGAATCAAGATGAGTTGTTATTAGTAGTATACTTTTTTTTCACTTAAAATTATAACATTTTTGAAATTATGATTTTCAAGTACAGAGTTATTTCATATAAAATTATTAAAGGAAAAATTTAATGAAAAAAAGCTTAAAATAAAAAATAATATAAAAATGCATTTTGAATTAAAAAGAAAAAGATTAATATAAACTAAACGGTAAAAAAAAGAAATTGAAAGGAAAAATAAATAATAAATAAAATAAAATTTAAAATTTGATTGTTTAATTTATTATTTAAATAAAAATTTGAAAAATAAAATTAATAAATATAAAACTAAAATAATAAAAGGAAAATTTTAAAGAATGATAAATAATTAACGAAATTAAATATTTAAATTAAAAAATTGAATTAAATAAAAAATATACATAGTAAGGAAAATTTAAAATAAATGGAAAAGAAAACATATTAAAAAATAAAAAACATATGAATAAAAATAAGTTATGGTAAAATTTTTCACGTGTTGGATTTTGAGCCAATGGAGGGGCATGCACGGGGAGTTGAATGGCCAACATGCCCCATGCATTTACAGATGCAAACAACTATTCCTTCCTTACACAAGAATATGGCATGTTACTCTCCTTTCAAGCGCTCTTGGCTGTGAGATCTTGGTTCCCCATTTAACTAGTGCGCTTGCAACATCCCCCGCCATAGGTGGTACAATTCCCCTGTGGAAAAATATTTGTAGGGCTCGAATCTGTCTGCCACAACTCAATGTTGGGCGGCAAGCTATGTGTTTCTACTTTGGTGCAGAGGACGACGTATTCCAATGCCAACGACTCAATATGCATGGTAATTCTGGTATGTTTTTTCCCTAGGGATGTTAACCTCCAATGCATGCATTGGACACTAAGCATCAATGAGGGGATAAATACAAAAACAACAATGAAGGAGACCTTTGGGATGCTAGTGGTAACTATGCTAATAGCTCTTGGAGGTGAGGATGGTGATAAGAAACAATTTGTCCTCGATCTGACATAGGTTCAAGCCAATGGGCTAGATGATACTAAGTAATTCATCCTATGTAAAATTCTTCCTACTTTGTTAATTCTTTCAATGGTTTAGCTTATGTTTGTTAGTTTTTGGCTTGTAGTGTTCAGAGTATAGTGGTGGTGAGTGTTATGAAACTAGCTCCAAAAATAGAAGGAAAGAGAGATCAACACCTTAGAAATAAGCCACTTCGAGGGGGCAACCTCCTTTACGTTACATAAATGAACAATTCTTGGATGATACAATAACAAAACCTCCTTTCTATATAAAGGAGTCCATGGGTCACAATATAATCCTAGAAAACCTAACAATAATAATGCAAGAGCACAATAATAACAATATGGGGGTTACAGGGGTACAACAATAACAATAAGGGGGTTACACTAACGACAATAAGGGATTACACTAGTAATATAGGGACCTAACATTCCCCTCTCCTTCAAAAAAGTGTTTTCCTCAACGCTTGAGTAGCTCTGGATGCTTCTGTATAAAATTCTCATCCTCCCATGTAGAATCTTCAATGGGTAAGTTCTTCCAATTGATGAGATACTCTGAAATTGATAGATTTCATTATTGTCGAGTTCTTGTTTCCGTGATTGCTTCAGGTTCCAATATGATTTTTCCTTCCTCATCAAGTTTTGAAAATATTGTTTGAACTGGAAGTTTGTCACCTATAACCTTCTTTAAGCACGAAACATGGAAAACTGTATGCACTCACGATGAAGCAGGAAGCTCCAATTTGTATGCCATAGTACCAATATTTTGCAACACCTTGTAAGGACCATAGTACTTTGGCAATAATTTATTATCCTTCTTAGCTTGCTTTAGGGACATTTTTTTGTATGGTTATAGCCGTAAAAATACCCAGTCTCCTACATCAAAACTTCTCTCATTTCGATGTTGATCTGTCTATTGTTTCATTCGATTTTGTGCCAAATTTAGGTTATCCTTTAAGAGTTGGAGAACTTGGTGTTGATGCTCGATGTGATCTTCCACTACTTTATCATCCATAATAGATTTCATTTGATCCTTCAAACCATCCAAATTAGCCTCAATTTTTTCTTTTAAACCATCTATATCATCTATTATTTCTCTTTGTAAGATCAAAATTTGTTGCACTTGGTGCCGTAATTTTAATATCACATACTACAATTCTTCCTCTTCATCTGTCATAGTAGATATTTATGAGGGCTTAATGGGTGTGGAATTATTTTTAGGGGGGCATTTTAGAACCCAATACTGATATCTATGCTTCAATATGCCTTTGGAATCACTTCAAACTAATTTTTCAAACAAATGTTATGCAATTTTAAAAAACAAATACACACCTTTTTCTTATGCTTCAATATTTTCTTAGGAAGGTTTAACGGTAATTACATATTTGTGCCTAATATTGGTTATTTTTGTAGAATATTGTGAGAATGTTTGGCAGATTATGCAGATTTGGAGAAAGAGATGATTTAGGGAATTTCTCGCTACCATTGGAATATCAAGGTTGGAGAATAAATGAGCACATTATCAGGAAATTAGGGACAAATCTTGGAGAGATTCAAGGGAGTTGTCCAAACTCCTTAACTCTCAAAGACATCCAAAGGATCCTCATGAGATCCCCTCTAGCAATTCAAATTTCGGAGGCAGCCAAATGACTCAAGACCAAGTGCACTCAATCCTTGTTTATTGGGATTCAAGTGTACTCAATCACCCAAAAGATTCTGTCCAAAAATTCAAGTTCCAAAGGCAGCCAGGCAACTCAAAGAGGAGAGAACTCAATCTTTGTTTAGTTGGAGTTGTTAGGGTCCCGTGATTTGGCCGATTGGTGAGCCAAATGACGATGTAACATCAAACCAAGCTTTGGAGCCCAAGGACCTAGCCTTCCTAGACTCAGAGAGGGCTCTCTCTATATGTGTAAAAGATGTCGGTGTGTTTGCTTATGGTGTTCTGATATTAGGCTGGTTATGAAGTGAGTTTTTTTATTTTTGGTTTTTTAAGTTTGTGAGGGATAAAACTGATCAAAGATATAAAATAGGTAACAAGAAGTCAGATCAACTGGGCTATGGGGTCAAAAGGTCAAGGAAGCTATCAAATGATGATATAAGGCTGCTGTAGGGCCGATTTGATTCAAGGTAGAAAGGATCTTTGGGAAAAATGGAGTAAATGGACATCAATTTTGTGAAAGACGAAGGATTTCAAGCATAACTAGTTTGATAGCAGACATAAACATGTTATAGCAAGCCATTAATCATGCAAAATGTAACTACAAGCTAAATAATACATAGAAATAAACAGTCAAGCCATGCATAGAAGTATAAGACCCTCTAACTTTGGGAAATGGCTATCAGACTTTGGGGAAAACACATAAGACGGACTAACAACTCAAAATACTATGCTGGAACGCCTAAACATAGTCTTTAAGTTATTGGTCACTTTGACAAACAAGGTTTCATAGTTTTAGGCAAAGGGCTAGATCGGAACTAGGCCTCCTTGGTTCAACAAGATGATAATCTAATCAGTCAAAGAGATAGTTTCATGGACATAACTATGGACAGTCATAGGTAAGCAGGGCACACCATACATCCTACTCAACATGCATAGAACTTATAAATGAAACTAGCAACAATATCCTTAAGTTACTAAAGAGCAGTTAAGAATTATTTAGTGCAACTAAGGAAGAAGAAAACATAAAAGCTATAGAGATTCAGGAATTTTAAGGTGCCTCCATGGGCATATCTCAAACTTAATCTCTACTGATCTATAGCAAGCAAGAAGCATGTATCATGAATGAAAACTAGAAGACAACAACAAAGCAAGAAACACTATACCATTCTACCATGTCATGGAATCCATCAACAATCCTTCATCATTCATCAAAAGTATCCAAGAGGCAGTCCAAAATCATAACACAAGTATGTTCTTCAAAGCTCATATGACCAATATATTGCTTCTTCTCTCAAGTTCAGCCTTGTTTTACAATCAAGCCTTTGGAATGAATAGGCTCAAGTGAGGAAAACCTCATGGTTCAACTAGCTATCCCATTGGCCTAATCAAAATATCTAAACTTGTCCTTGAGGCTTTGCAAAGCCCAAGGCACAAAAATATCTCATAAAATATCTAAAAATTGCTAAAAAAGGGAATTTAATTGACTTTGCAACATTGTTCAAGTGCAAAAATAGCTAAACGCACATTTGGAAAAAGCAGATTTTTGAGGTTCAAAAATTACAAAAATACTTCAAATTTATATCAGAAAAAGGTCCCCTGACTTGCCGGAAACATTTGGCAGCCTTCCTGATGTCGAAACGAAGTTCATGATAGCTCGTTGGAAAGCTTTGAGTGTCTACTTTTCAGCGCAACTGAAACCACCTCAATCTGATGCCTGGAGGTCTTCCAAATCTGTACCTGTGTGTAAAAAGCCAGAAAATTGCAGACTGCTGATATGTCGGGCAGAAAGTGCAAAAAGTGAGCATTTTTCGCCATTTTGAGGGGGCGAATGATCTCCGAATGCTCTGAAAATCGCTGAGGAAATGATCATGAAATTATGGCATCAACTGGTGTCATCCTCCTCCCTTGAAAAATCCTCAAAATGAAATGGCAAGTTTATGAGTTTTCGACCAAAAACTCAAAAAATGTAAAAAAACAAAAATTTGTCGAAATGGGCCCAAAATTGGTGGGCATGACCCTCAGGGGTCCTTGGCAACATGCTCCGAAACTGAAGCCAAAATTTCAAGTTTTTATGTGCCTTTCTTCTCTTTCTGTGCCAGGTGCTTCTTGAAACTGTTGTTTATCACTACTGAGTTACTGCTGTTCAGCACTCTTCCCCTCTTTTTCCTGCTGCTACTCATATTTATCACTGTCATGCTGCTGCTGTGCTTGGATTTCCTGCTCATTTTGTGGCTCAGGCAGCTGCTCAAATTCCTGCCCAAACTGATGTTCATGACCTTCAACATCAAGCTGTTGTTCTTCCTCTTGTCCCTGCTATTCACTTTCACTGAAATGCTGCTCTTCACCCATCTCTTCCTGCTGTTCAGACTGCTGCCCCTGTTGGCCAACATTAGTCTGTTGGTTTTCATCATTTTCTTCTTGCTCATCCTCTTCCTCTTCTACCTGTTCATGTTCTTCTTCTTCCTGTTGTCCTGACTGTTCTGTAGGAAACATGAGCCTTCTAGGAGTCGGCCTGCTGGACAAAGGTACAGGGCGATGAACAAGCTGGGTGGGAGATATATGGACAAGAGGAACAGTAGAGAAATCTGGGTGGCTGATAAAAACATCCCATGGAACCTCCTTCTTCTCTAGCTGGTGTAGGATGATAATTTTGATCAGAGAATGATGGAAAAGGGAAGGTATTTGCAGAGATGAAGCCTTCTTCTGGACTGTGGATGCCATCTTCTCGATGCTTTTGCATAAAAAGTAAGGGAGATTGAGCTGCCTAGTTCTAGTGAAATGCATCAATAGTCTGACATGATAGGCATAAACTCGAGCAAATATCCCTTCACAAGTAAAATACTTCATTATGACTTTCATTAGAGGAGCATAGCTGTCAAGAAGATAAGAAAAAGGAAAAATAGCAGTACAAGTATCTCTATGCTCAGGCTTGATTAAAGGCTTGTAATCTTCTAAGTCAAGATGGGTTTGTTTGAACCATTTTTCGCCATGATATGGAATCTTGGTGGCTTTGGACACTGATCTGGGAGAAAACTTGAAATCAAGGTCCGCTATCTGGAAATTCTTGTTCTGGAACCTCAGGGCGCATAGGTGTGTTAATGGCGAAAAACATTTGACCTCCTGTATCTTCTGGCAGAAATCTAGACAACCTGCTTCATGGAAGTTGAAAAGGATGGATGGATGAGCATTAACCTCTTCTGTAGAGATTGGCTCATATCTTTTGTGCAAACCACTTCTGTTGTCTTACCTTGGAGGCATTTTGACCTAAATGTGCTTTTGAAGAAACAAACTGCCTCACTGTCTATAAACTGCCTTCTTGGAGCCAAACTGTGTCAATTCACTGTTTTGATAGTGAACAATGTCTTTGGATGACTGCACACTGTTCTCTCACAATATAAAGAACCCCTGCTCCTTCAAAGAGTGGCCTTTCCACCTTTAAAGTATTTCAGCCAACAGACTTTTCAATAAGATACCATACAGTGAAAAGGAGACAAACTGTTATGTGAATTTTCTATGTAAAGCGTCAAGAAATCACCTTGTTCTTGTGAGGTTTGGAGGTCAATAACACATTTTTATCTTTGTCCAAAGGTAGACTTTCCAATAATTACAAACCTGCCCTTCCTAGTGTGCCAATCACTCAACAAACTTATGTCTTATGCAATCAACCCTCAGTGTAATCAGACAGTCAATGTCACAGTCCTGGAACAAAGGTAACAGAGTTTAAAATGCTCCAAAAAGTTCAACAAAGCCTGCAAGAGTCTTCTCTTTTCAAAATAATCAAGGCCCCTTATCAATGTAACACCTTTGTCTTTGTAGAAAAATTCCTTTGCGCTATATGAACATCCACTTATCAAATAAGCTCGAAGAACAAAAGACAGTTAAGAAAAATACACAGTGAAAACTGTCTTTTCTGTGACAAGTAGGAGCAACTTTGCCCTGTAGCTTTCAACCAATAAACTGCTCTTTAACAAAACCCTTTTTCTTATTACACTTCACTATTCTCTATTGGTATGTCACTCCATCAACAAAATCATACCACATACATAGTCAACCTCCAGTGTGGGCATACAGTCAATCTCACTGTTATGGAACAAGGTGACAGAGTTTTTGAAGAATGCTTTAAAAGCTCAACAAAGCTTGTAAGAGTTTATATTGTTAAATAGTTAAAGCACCTTATCAATGTGAAACCCTTGCCTTTGTAGAAAAAACCTTTACTCCATCTGAATATCAACTTTATCAAAATAAGCTTGAAGAACAAAGACAGTCAAGTGGTATACTCAGTGAAAAACTGTCCCTTCTGTATTTTATAGGGTTAACTTTGCCTTTTGAAGTTTGGAACGTATAGGATCCTTTGTCCTTTGATTAATAAAGGTGAAAACACACAGCTCCTAGTTCAGCATATCTCTTTCCCTGTAAGCACTTTTATCAGTATGCTCACCACTCTAGCACAACTTTTGAACAATGGATATTCTCACAGAAACAACACAGTTTATAGGTATGGTAACAAAGTTTCAAATAAGGCTGCAGGGTTTTATCTTTTCACACAAACCAAAATCCTTTTAATATGGAAACCCTGTCCCTTCGAAACCACGCCCTTCCTTGCCCTTGTATATCAATCAGCAACTACTCATAATGTCATACACATTCAAGTCAAAGAAAACACAGTGATGGCACTTTCCGGCGTTGGTGGTAAGAGAACCCTGATTTTTTGATGTTTTTATGATATGGCAACCAACATTTATCATTCAAACTATATGAGAATCCTCTCATATGACAACTATTTTTCCTTTGTATCACTGTTTCTCATAATTATTTTCCCCACACACCCTCAAAATATCCTTGGTAAACTTCTGACTGTTTCAAATAATGCATATAACATGACAGTTTTTTGACCTTGTTTTATCCCAATTTTGAGGGCAATTTGCAATGGTTTCTCATACTAGTGCTAATTCAACCCTTTGGTGTTTTGCTTCTAACCCCATCACCACATCAATACCTCGTTTTTTATAACTTGAACTGTGGTTTTTTTAAACCTCTTACAACGCTTAGCAATTTTGAAACCAAGGGGGGGAGCACGTAAAAATACCTTTATAACTTCGATGAGGGCGTTGTAAAGAGTTGGAATAGCTTTTCATGTGAAATGGAGGCGTGTTGGAGAGTTTAAACTTGCGCGGCACGTTTACAGTGGAGGGCGCCGCGCATAAATGGGTGTCGGGTGACTCTGTCGGGTCGGTCGGGCGCCGTGTACAGGCGCGTCGCGCACACGTACAGGCGCGTCGCGCGACAGTCTACCGCCTGTGCAAAACTTCTCCTGGGCGCGTTGCGCGGTGAAAATGTGGCAAACTCCTACAAATTGACCCGAAACCTGCTTTGTTTGATCATGAGGGCAGCAAAGGGTCCTTGCTCGAGATTTGGAGTTTGAAAATATGAATGAGCCACGGTTATGGACCTTTTAGAAAGCAACACTTCAACGGCCCTTTACATTGGATTTGCTTCAACGTTTTGACGAAAACCTTTGCCCTTTTAAACTGAATTTTAAAACCGCCTTTTGAAAACACAACGGATATCTTTCATTTGGACATGTGCACAAAGGAAAAAACTACTTGTTTCATAGGCGAGACCTTTCTTAAACCTTATGAGAAATTGAAATCTTTTGACTGTTTCTAATCCAGAGAAAAGGGTCCTCCTTTTTAACATTTGTAATTTCAAACTTCTTTGGTTTCAAACAAAAATATGAAGGCAATGATCACTCCTCTCTAAACCTGTTTTCCCTTGATGATGTAACCTCTCCTTTAAGAACTTTTCCTTCAAAGTTTTGACTGCTTCTTACCAGAGGAAGAAATCTGCCCTTTGTAACAATGGTGTGTAGATTTTTCCTTTAATAAAACCTTGAAAAATATGCCACAGTTCCTTTGGCTTCTCTGAGTATCTGCTTTCACTAGGTTTCAGTATCTGAAAACATGTAATGATCTTTTTGCATATTTGTAAACTTGTTTGGAGTGCCCTTTCTGCTGAAGAAAAACTTAACTGCCACTTCAACACTCCTTTTATACTTCTGATTCTTGAAGGGCATAGCTGCCTCTGTTATTTGAAAGAAAGTGGCTTATCTTTTTAACTTGGTTTGACATTCTCTGCTTGTAGGTGTTTCATCAGTCTTTTCTTCCACTGTAGGTGTCCAAACTTGCCGCACTTGTTTGGATTTGGCCATGGCCCTTTGATTAAAAAGGGCACCCTTTTTCAATACACTCCTCTGCTCAAAACATATTATATAATATCTCTGTCCATTGAATAATGAAAAACCCATTTTTGCCTTGAACTTTCTAAAACACTGATAGTCCATCAAAACACCTCCTTTGCCTATGATGAACAATAGTTCCAATGGTGATGTCTCTTGGTAATAAAAACTCAAATTGTCTTTTCCAGCTGATTTTCTTTTCATGCTTTTCAAAGTTTTCAAAACTCAGATCATAACTTGTGGATAAAGATGTCCTTTGAAACTTTGACTGTTTCTTACTTAGAGGAGGAAATGTCTCTTTTTGGAGCAATGGCATTTAGATTTTGCCTTTGATGATTTCCAAAACCTGAAACACTGTGCCAAAGCTCTTTTTGTACTTGATGAGCTTGTGTACCTGTTTGCAAGAGACAAACTAGATCAAATACATTTTTGCTCTGGGTATTATGCTATAATCTTGTCTGCAATTTAAATCTAATTAGGTGACAGGTGTTGCTTGACTGTAGATGCAACTGTTAGGTGTCTTTGAGTTTTCTTCTTTATGTTCATCCAGAAACCATGGACTGTACTTCACATTTCAACAGGAACAAAAGAACACACAGGGGTCTTTTCATTGAATTATTTTCCTGTTTAAGACTAATTGAAGCTATTCATCTTAACACCCCTGCAGAGATGTTTGTTATGATAGCTTTGATTAAGGAGTCCCTCTTTTGATGAGCCCTGATGATGACTGAAACCTCAACTGATTCTCTTTACAAAACCACACACTCTGTCTTCTCTTGTCTTGCACATTTCAGATCTTAGTCCTGTTATGATCAGTACTCACACTCAGAAAACTAGAGTCACTGTTTTACTCTTTAGTAAAAAGCAAGCCTGTTCTTTTGCAATCCTTAAAGTCAATATTGGCCAGTGCCCTGTGCTTGTAGATGAAGGAGGTGCCTTAACCCTCTGCTTGTAGATGAAGGAGGTTCTTGGCCATGAAAAATTACCAGTCTGTTTGACAGTGGTGTCTTTCCTTTACTGTGATTTCATGCGGAAAGGAAGCTGCAAGGTCTTGATGAGTAACTCTCTGTCTTGCAGATGTATCTCAGGCTCATGTTTACATTGAGAAGTAGCTGTTCTTCTAAATGTAGATTCAAGAACCTTCTCCTGAGATAATGACATGTTTCCTGTCCTTGTAACATTCATAAAACACTGTAAAACACCTAATAATCAGCTTGAGACTGTGGTCTATGCAGTGCTGAGACTTAGGGGTGTGTAAGTGGCGTGACTTAGGGCTGTTATCAATTTCATTTGCAGGGTGGGAGGTCTGTCATGAATGGTCTGTATCAGATGGAGGTTTTTTGGCTTATTGATGTTTGCCAAAGGAAAATGCCTTAAAACGTGACTTCCTAACTTAGGGGAGGCTTTTGAAATAGACTTGGATTTGCCTTTTAGAGCTGATGGGCAGACCAGTAGGGTTGAAACTAGATAGGATAGTGATAATGAGTTTTAACTTTAACATGGGCGGACTGAAAAGTAGGGGGGCGAAAACAATTTTATGAGGGTTTTTCTAGATGATAGATTGACATATGGAATTCAGCTTCTAGAAAACTCAGCTATGGATATAGTCATCACTAACAAGTGAAAAATACTGATGACTAACAGTGGCTCCATTTGGGGAGGGCAGCTCCTTGTCAGGAGGTGTCCAGAATTCAGATTTTTTGGCTTATGAAGACCAGTGCCTTACCCATTGGCGCAAAAATTCACCCTTCTTTGATGTTATTTCTGAAAAGCGACAGCATGGTTAACATCAATGATACTTCTACCTACCCCACTATCTTTCCTAACATTTTTTCTTCTCTTTGGCACATTTGAACTAGCAGCATTTTGACAATGTACATTTTTCTCTTTTGCAAAATGAACCTATCTATTTCTACTCTTATATCTGCCGGGAGTTCAGATTAAACTGATGAAATCCTTCATTACTCTACCTATGCTAGATCAACTGTCAAGATTAAGAAGTTTGACAGGATTTTGTTCTCTATTCTAAAACATGAAATTTAAAATGATCAAATTAGGATTAGACAGTCTGATTTTTCATGCATTTGTGGCATAAAAGACAAGCTGCACACAAATATTATTTTGCAACAAAAGGGAAACTAGACAAGCGAGGCTAAGATGTACAATGTATTTTTCATCCCTTGCTTCTCTCTTTGGTTCTGTTTTAGGCATGTGGAACCAGAATCTCTCCCTAATCTAAACTCTGTGATACTTAATCTTACACAATGTTGACTATCTTTTGCACTCACAAACTTATCAGCAAATAAATTTAAACATGCTCAGCTATGATTAGGCTAGATAGCTGAACAAGAAATTGAAGTACTAGTAGCGGCATTTAGACTTGCTCGCTTTCCAAAAGACTATTTTTTGGAACATGGGGCTTTGTTCTATCTTCACTCGCCCTCTTTTCTGTCTTTTACTATTTTTGAATTTTCTATCTTTTGTTGTTTTTTACTTTTCTATTTTTTCAATATTTCAAACAATGGTATGTACAATGAATGAAAGTGTTTCAAACTCAGAAATCTTGGAAATGACGGAATTTAAGCATCTTATCCTCGTAAGGATCTCCCCTCACCCTTGGCCCACTCAACTCCTGAAAAGAGAAATTTGGAAAGTTTTCTCTCTCTAACATGACATAGGGATTCATGCAAGAATCTCTGAACAGCCCGGTATCTTCCCATTGTACCTCTTTGAATATCTGATTTCCACTCCTTTCCTTACTGTACACTTTCCTCAAGTAATGCATGTACTCTTGGTCATTATTGAAACAGTTAATGACATCATCAAGGTATGCAAAAATTGCAGAAATTTAAAACTGGGAACATGGCCTTCATGAACAGATTTCTGCTATTTGGTGGTTTTGCAATTTTGGTATTGAAATTAGATCTACCTCCCGCAAACTGGAAAAAATATTTAAGTTGTCTACTTTGCAAGGGAATCTTTTGAACATGACCTGAAACATCATCTTGCGAAAACACATGATTAAAAGCACTTTTAATTGGTATATCATAGCCTTGGGTAGAAAAAATAGAATTTTTGTTATAGGGAAATGCAGTAGTATTTCTAAAATTGAAACAGACTCTTTGACCAGCTGTTTTATCCCTGATTATTTCAGTTTGGTTCAGATTGTTATGTTTTCTTTTGTCAAAGTTATTCTCTGAGGGAGAAGAAGTATCACAACATTTTTCTTTTCTTTTTTTGTAGAAATTGGTATTCTGCATGAAATTTCTGATTTTAGCATTTCTAAGTTCTTCATGAAAATACAGAATATGAGCCAATTTCAGTAGCTCAGGTATGCTGGGACTGCAACTATCATTCTTGCTCATGAGAAGTTTATCAGGCATTTTTTCTATATTTTGAGATGCTGGGGCTATAGTCAAAGTTTCATTTGCTGTGGATGATCCATATGATGGTAAATCTTTGAGGTATGGTAGAAACATTAAACTCCCTTGCTATCGGTTTCCGAACAGGTTTATGATGTGTACGTCTTCTAAAGCCTTTACCCGGAAAAAATTTCCGCAGGTTATTGCTGGTGTTTGACTAGGGTCAGAGTAATTCGCTTGATAGTACATAAGGGTTTGCGCTTCTTTCTCTAATCCCACCTTAGAAGGGACATACTTACTTTCTTCATGACACAGCTGTTCATGATCATGGTAGTTTTGAGTGTCTAGTTCATCATAAGGCACCAGGGACAACTGATGTGGTGGATCAAATTTTATTTCAGTTTCTTCTGACTCTTCCTCCATGTTTTCATCAATATGCATAATGAAAGAGTTCAGGTCGGAACGCAAGGAACACATTGGAATGTTGTCTGGCCTATCTTGACTACTAATCATGTATTTCATGTGTGATTCTCGGTAGAGTATTCTGGTCTGGCCGAACACAGGAATGGTGGCGTATGACATGTCCAGTTGAATATTCCCTTGGAGTTTGGCTCCCCATGATCTGGATAGAAGCATCCCGTACTTGGGAGGAATGTCTACCACTACTATATCCATGATTAGATGTTTCTCCGGTATTTGGGCCAGACTAAAACAAAGGTCTTTGATCAAACCCAGGCATTTGACTCTACTCGAATCAAATGAATACAAGTCTTTGTATGGTCTTGTGATTTCTCGGCCTAGTCTTTCCATTACTACCTTCGGCATAAGATTATGCGAGGCACCGGAGTCTAGCATGGCATTATGGAGGATTTGATCGTGGATGTTTAGGCTAATGTAAAATGGAAGAGTAGTTCCTTCTTGGAATTTTCCCTCTATCTTCGGACCAAACAATACTTCAGGAGTGTCATCAACCAGATTAACAGTGTTTGCATCATTCCCTAGATTTAGGACTTTTAGTACTTGGGATTTATAAGAGTTTTGGGCAATGAGTTCAGTAAGAGGCATGGTGATCTTGATCTTGGCGATTTCGCCTTCAAAGCTGAAAGGCAGCTGAAGTTTAGATATGCTTGTTTCAGTTTTTTCAGCCATGACCTTCTCTATGTTCTGAGTTTGTTGGATTTGTTTCGGGATTTTGTTTGCCATAGTTGCTTCGGTAACTTTTGTGGAAGTGCTCGGAATAGCTGAGTTAGGACTAGTTTGGGTAACTTTAGCTTTGTTTTGGTCACTTTTCTCAACCTTGATTTTGTCACTGCTTACTGCTTTTTTGAGGATGGTATCAGGGGTTTTAGCAGTATCTGAGTTACCTTTCTTGGAATTATCTTGGTTTCTTTTGCTTCTAAGGTCATATTTCCTGTGAGCTTCTATTATGGCATTTTGAAAATCTATGGCAGGGTCGTCGAGATATTCATAGTTGGTCTCATCTTGATTAGGAGAAAAGAACACTTGTTCTTCTTCTGTGAGGTACACCTCACTCTCGTTATCAGATCCTATGAGGTTTAAATGATGTTCATCAAGAGTTTCTGTATCCCTGTCATCCTCTTCCACATAGTTTTCATTGAATGGTGGCATAATTTTTTGGTCATTTTCCCTTTGTCTGTTTTGGGGTTGTTCCCTCCTAAAGTTTTGGTTTCGGTTTCTATTTGGAGGGTTTGGCTGGTTGTCCCTAACAGGAGCCTTTTCATTTATCCTTTCCCACATTTTGGCCATGTTTTTGACTAAGTCATCTATTCTAGGATCTAGGGAAGGTGATGAAGTGGAAACCTCGTCTTTATATGTGACCTTTCTTTCTGATCTAGTCCTAGCCCTTTTTTTTTGCTAAGTTGGCATCTGCTTTTATTGCTATTTGTTGCATCTCCTCTAAGGTAGGGGGATCCTTGTCTCTCAGATGATATGTCATGTCTGGATCGAAACCCTCGGGGAATTTTGCCAAGGCTAAACCAAGTGGTGGTTTGAAATGAGGTGGGAGGGACTTATATACACTGTTGAACCTAGTGCAGTAATCCTGGACACTTTCCCCATTTTCCCGTTTCAGGTTGTTATATTCTGACAGGATTTGAATGGGGTTTCTTCGGATTTCCCACCTATTTCTGAAGACTTGATGTAGTTCTGGGATATTGTGGATGCTGTTTGGAGTTAAGCTTTTGAACCATGTTTTGGGTTCACCACCAAGACTTTGGGTGAATATTCTCATTCTGACAGTCTCGTCTTGTACCTCCAGGTATTCATAAGCATCAGTCATCCTACTTGTATGCTGTTGAGGTGTAGTGGTATCTTCTCCAGTAAAGTGTGGGATTTTGTCTTGATATTTATTTGGGAGAGGAGCCAAAGGTGGTGGTAACACCAAAGGTGCATACCAGGCTGCCATGACGGGAGCTAATGGATGATGTACAAGATGAGGACTAGTGGGATGAGATGAGGTAGTTTGAACAGGTGTGGTGGATGAACTTGGACTAGTGATCTGGTTTTGAGCAGATCTGGGATGGTGGGAGCCAAAGTGATAGAGAAGCTGAAAGTCGGGGGGGTGGAAGGTGAGGCTTCTCTACTATGACTGTGTGATTGGTCTAGGGTTTCAAGATTGTCAAAGTTTATCTTACTATGAGACCTGCTTCTGAAAAGAGTTTTTGATGACTCTAATTCAAAAGGTGAATCTAGTAGGATAGTGAGATGTTTAGGTATTGATCTTGTTTTACGGATGTATCTACCAGTAGCTAGATGGTCAGTTTCAGAAGCTTGCCACAGAATCTTCTCTGGGTCATCTACTATGATAGGGGGATTTGGGTCTGGATGGGATCTGGTGTGGATTCTTCGTGAAGCCAGATTTTGGATCTAGAGTATAGAGAGAATGGTATTGGTGAATGTTCTAGATGAGTGGTCTCTCTAAAGTTCTACTAAGGTGAAGGATGGTCAAAATAAAAGGGATGGACTAGTGGAGTCGCCAGGTGGAACTTGGTTGTTTTGTGAAGATAGCTATGGTCCACCACCGGTAACTAATCTGGAAATATTTTTTAGATTTTCTGAATTTATGTGTAGCCTATGGTTTGTTAAAGTATCCTAGACTTGTTTCAACACTTTGCTAGGGCGATGAGAACAAAAAGAGTTTACTCTAAATGGGTCTATGGGCTGCTTGCTTGTTTAAGTATCTAAAGGACCAAAGAGTCTATAAGAGTTTGCTAGACTATCATGTACTCAGTGTCCCACCATCTCCCGCTATGTTAGTGAGCGATGGGATAGGTCTATTGGATAGTAACCTAGAGTTTGGTAAAATAGTAAGGCCTACTAGAGGTTAGTGGAGTCGCCAGGTGGAACTTGGTTGTTTTGAGATATGTGTGTATGGTCCACCACCAATATTGACAAAAACCAATCTAAGGGGGTTTTTGAGGTTTTTCTGAGTTTTATGTGCAGCCTAGGATGTAAAAGTGTTATAAACCTGATTCATCACTTTGCTAATATGGTGAAGCAGAGAGTTTACACCAAATGATTCTAAAGGCTGATGGTTTAAGTTAAAATTTGAAGGACTAAGGAGTCTATAAAAGTTTGCTAGACTATCATGAACTCAATATGTCCCACCGTGATCGCCATTATGTTAGGGTCCCGTGATTTGGCCAATTGGTGAGCCAAATGATGATATAACATCAAAACAAGATTTGGAGCCCAAGGACCTAGCGTTCCTAGACTCAGAGAGGGCTCTCTCTATTTGTGTAAAGGATATCTATTTTTGTTTTCTTATTGTTTCTAATTTTAGGCTAGTTATGAAGTAATGTTTTTGATTTTTTGTTTTTAAGTTTGTGAGGGATGAAAATGATCAAAGATATAAAACTGATAACAAGGTGTGGATTAAGTGGGCTATGGGGTCAAAAGGGTCAAGAAGGCTATCAGATGACGATGCAAAGCTGTTGAAGGGCCGATTTGATTTCAAGGTAGAAAGGATCTTTGGGCAAAATGGAGTAAATGGACATCAAGTTTGTGAAAGACGAGGGATTTCAAGTATAACTAGTTGATAGCAGACATAAACATGTTATAGCAAGCCATTAATCATGTTAAATGGTAACTATTAGCTAATTAATACATAGAAATCAAACATTCAAACCATACATAGAAGTATAAGACCTTCTAACTTTGGGAAATGGCTATCAGACTTTGGGGAAAACACATAAGATGGACTAACAACTCAAAATACTATGCTGAAACGCCTAAACACAGTCTTTAAGTTATTGGGTACTTTGAAAAACAAGCTTTCATAGTTTTAGGCAAAGGGCTAGATCGGGACTAGGCCTCCTTGGTTCAAACAAAATGATAATCTTAATCAGTCAAAGAGATAGTTTCATGGCTGGAACTATGGACAGTCATAGGTAAGCAGGGCACACCATACATCCTACTCAACATGCATAGAACTATTAATGAAACTAGCAACAATATCCTTAAGTTACCAAAGAGCAGTTAAGAATTCTTTAGTGCAACTAAGGAAGAAGAAAAAATAAAAGCTATGAAGATTTAGGAAATTTGAGGTGCCTCCATGGGCATATCTCAAATTTATTCTCCACTGATCTATAGCAAGCAAGAAACATGTATCATGAATGAAAAATAGAAGGCAACAACAAAGCAAGAAACACTATTCCATTCTACCATGTCATGGAATCCATCAACAATCCTTCATCATCCATCCGAGAACATTCAAGAGGCAATCCAAAAGCATAACACAAGTATTTTCTCCAAAGCACATATGATCATATATTGCTTCTCTTCTCAAATTCCAGCCTTGTTTACAATGAGAGCCTTGTGGAATAAATAGGCCCAAGTGAGGAAAACTTCATGGTTCAACTTCCATCCTCATTGGCCTAATCAAAATATCTAAACTTGTCCTTGAGGCTTTGCAAAGCCCATGGCACAAAAATATCTCATAAAATATCTAAAAATTAATAAAAAAGGGAATTTAATTGACTTTGGATCATTTTCCAAGTGTAAAAATAGCTAAACGCACATTTGGGAAAAGCAGATTTTTGAGGTTCAAAAATTACAAAAATACTTCAAATTTATATCAGAAAAAGGTCCCATGTCTTGCTGGAAACAATTGACAGCCTTCCTGATGTTGAAACGAAGCTCATGATAGCTCGTTGGAAAGCTCTGAGTGTCTAATTTCTGGCGCAACTGAAATCTCCTCAATCTGATGCCTGGAGGTCTTCCAAATCTGTACCTGTGTGTAAAAAGCCAGATAATTGCAGACTGCTGATATGCCGGGCAGAATGTGCAAAAAGTGAGCATTTTTCACCGTTTTGAGGGGGCGAATGATCTCCAAATGCTATGAAAATCGCTGAGGACATGATCATGAAATTATGGCATCAAATGGTATCATCCTCCTCCTTTGAAAAATCCTCAAAATGAAATGGCGAATTTATGAGTTTTTGACCAAAAACTCAAAAAAAGCCAAAAAACAAAAAGTTGTCAAAATGGGCCCAAAATTGGTGCGCATGACCCTCAAGGGTTCCTAGCAACATGCTCCGAAGCTGAGGCCAAAATTTCAAGTGCTGATATGCCTTTCTCCTCTTTCCGTGTCGGGCGCTTCCCCTTTGCTTCCTTCAATTTCTCTTGGGTGGCCTTTAGCTTGCGCCGGGAAAACTGATTCAACTTTTGAAAGTGATGTGTCCTCTTCCTTTGCAGCTCCAGATCTCTGTTTTCTCTTTCAAGTTTCATCTCCAAGTGTTTATTGGCTCTTTCTAGCCATGCCTCCTTGTTTTCTTCAATTTCTTGCTCGAGTAGGGCAGTGAGGGGAAAGGCTTGGAGATGGGCCTGTTCTTCTTCCGTTTGCTTTTCCAGGCCTCTTTTAAGCCCTATGGTTCTAGGCCTCTTCCGCCTAGGCTGGTCTCCCTCTTCTTCCTCATCAAAATCACCAATGAGCTCCTTTATCCTCATTTGCGCCTTAGCTGCCTCATTCTTGTATTTGATAGCTCGTGCCTCATGAACTGCTGTGTTAACATTCATCTGTTTATTTTGGGTCTCCAAGAAATAGTTGAAGTTCCTTGCCCGTTGAAGATCATTTTCCAATGCCTCAATTTGCCCCTCTCTATGGATTAGGGGGTTTTCAAAAATGCGGGCTTCATTATCGCTGTCATCACTTTGGATTGGAATGACAGCCAATGCACCTCCATGTTTTTTACTTTCTCCAACCTTGCTTTTCCCTTTGAAAGCCAATCTTGCACTCTTCCTTCTTGGCCTGCTAGTGGGAGACCTCTTGGGCGATTTTCTTTTGCTAGGGACAACTTTTTCACTTTTGGAGTGGCAGCCTTAGGCCCTTTCTTCCTTGCTGTGCTGGGCTTTGTTCTTTCGGGAGGAGGAGACACAACTGCTTTACCCTTGACATCTTCTTGAAACTGCTACTCTCCTTGTGGCTACTGTGTGTCTTCTTCTTGCTGTTCAATTTGCTGTTCTACTTCAATTCCTTGTTCAATTTGTGTTTCAACCTGCTGCCCTTTTTCACCAAAATCAAGCTGCTGCTGTGCTTGGATTTCCTGTTCATTTTGTGGCTCAAGCTGTTGCTCAATTTCCTGCCCAAGCTGCTGTTCCTGTCCTCCAATAACAAGCTCCGGCTCTTCCTCTTGTACCTGCTGTTCATCATCTTCTGTTCGCTGCTGACCTTCACCACTATCCTGCTGCTGTTCCTCATCTTCAATTTGCTGCTCTTCATCCCTTTCCTCTTGTTCATGACCTTTCTCTTCTTGCTGTCTACTTCCCTCTCCTTCTTCCTGCTGTCCTGACTGTTTTGTGGTAATTTTGAGCGTTCTAGGAGTAGGCATGCTGGACAAAGGTATAGGGCGATGAATAGGCTGAGTGGGAGATATATGGACAGGAGGAACAATAGAGAAGTCTGGGTGACTGATGAATACATCCCATGGAACCTCTTTCTTCTCTAGCTGGTGTAGGATGATAATTTTGATCAGAGAATGATGAAAAAGGGAAGGTATTTGCAGAGGTGGGGCCTTCTTCTGGACTGTGGATGCCATCTTCTCGAGGATTTTGTATAAAAAGTAAGGGAGATTTAGCTGCCTGGTTCTAGTGAAATGCATCAATAGTCGGACATGGTAGGCATAAACTCGAGCAAACCTCCCTTCACAAGTAAAATACTTCATTATGACTTTCATTAGAGGAGCATAGCTGTCAAGAAGATAAGAAAAAGGAAAAATAGCAGTACAAGTATCTCTATGCTCAGGCTTGATTAAAGGCTTGTAATCTTCTAAGTCAAGATGGGTTTGTTTGAACCATTTTTCGCCATGATATGGAATCTTGGTGGCTTTGGACACTGATCTGGGAGAAAACTTGAAATCAAGGTCCGCTATCTGGAAATTCTTGTTCTGGAACCTCAGGGCGCATAGGTGTGTTAATGGCGAAAAACATTTGACCTCCTGTATCTTCTGGCAGAAATCTAGACAACCTGCTTCATGGAAGTTGAAAAGGATGGATGGATGAGCATTAACCTCTTCTGTAGAGATTGGCTCATATCTTTTGTGCAAACCACTTCTGTTGTCTTACCTTGGAGGCATTTTGACCTAAATGTGCTTTTGAAGAAACAAACTGCCTCACTGTCTATAAACTGCCTTCTTGGAGCCAAACTGTGTCAATTCACTGTTTTGATAGTGAACAATGTCTTTGGATGACTGCACACTGTTCTCTCACAATATAAAGAACCCCTGCTCCTTCAAAGAGTGGCCTTTCCACCTTTAAAGTATTTCAGCCAACAGACTTTTCAATAAGATACCATACAGTGAAAAGGAGACAAACTGTTATGTGAATTTTCTATGTAAAGCGTCAAGAAATCACCTTGTTCTTGTGAGGTTTGGAGGTCAACAACACATTTTTATCTTTGTCCAAAGTTAGACTTTCCAATCATTACAAACCTGCCCTTCCTAGTGTGCCAATCACTCAACAAACTTATGTCTTATGCAATCAACCCTCAGTGTAATCAGACAGTCAATGTCACAGTCCTGGAACAAAGGTAACAGAGTTTAAAATGCTCCAAAAATTTCAACAAAGCCTGCAAGAGTCTTCTCTTTTCAAAATAATCAAGGCCCCTTATCAATGTAACACCTTTGTTTTTGTAGAAAAAATTCCTTTGCTCTATATGTACATCCACTTATCAAATAAGCTCGAAGAACAAAAGACAGTTAAGCAAGATACACTATTCTCTATTGGTATGTCACTCCATCAACAAAATCATACCACATACATAGTCAACCTCCAGTGTGGGCATACAGTCAATCACACTGTTATGGAACAAGGTGACAGAGTTTTTGAAGAATGCTTTAAAAGCTCAACGAAGCCTGTAAGAGTTTATATTGTTAAATAGTTAAAGCACCTTATCAATGTGAAACCCTTGCCTTTGTAGAAAAAACCTTTTGCTCCATATGAATATCAACTTTATCAAAATAAGCTTGAAGAACAAAGACAGTCAAGTGGTATACTCAGTGAAAAACTGTCCCTTCTGTGTTTTATAGGGTTAACTTTGCCTTTTGAAGTTTGGAAAATATAGGATCCTTTGTCCTTTGATTAATAAAGGTGAAAACACACAGCTCCTAGTTCAACATATCTCTTTCCCTGTAAGCACTTTTATCAGTATGCTCACCACTCCAGCACAGCTTTTGAACAATGGATATTCTCACAGAAACAACACAGTTTATAGGTATGGTAACAAAGTTTCAAATAAGGCTGCAGGGTTTTATCTTTTCACACAAACCAAAATCCTTTTAATATGGAAACCCTGTCCCTTCGAAACCACGCCCTTCCTTGCCCTTGTATATCAATCAGCAACTACTCATAATGTCATACACAGTCAAGTCAAAGAAAACACAGTGATGGCACTTTCCGGCGTTGGTGGTAAGAGAACCCTGCTTTTTGATGTTTTTATGATATGGCAACCAAAATTTATCATTCAAACTATATGATAATCCTCTCATATGACAACTATTTTTCCTTTGTATCACTGTTTCTCATAATTATTTGCCCCACACGCCCTAGAAATTTCCTTGGCAAACTTCTGACTGTTTCAAATAATGCATATAACATGACAGTTTTTTGACCTTGTTTTATCCCAATTTTGAGGGCAATTTGCAATGGTTACTCATACTAGTGATAATTCAACCCTTTGGTGTTTTGCTTCTAACCCCATCACCACATCAATACCTCGTTTTTTATAACTTGAACTGTGGTTTTTTAAAACCTCTTACAACACTTAGCAATTTTGAAACCAAGGGGGGGAGCACGTAAAAATACCTTTATAACTTTGATGAGGGCCTTGTAAAGAGTTGGAGTAGCTTTGCATGTGAACTGGAGGCGTGTTGGAGAGTTTAAACTTGCGCGGCACGTTTACAGTGGAAGGCGCCGCGCATAAATGGGTGTCGGGTGACTCTGTCGGGTCGGCCGGGTGCCGTGTATAGGCGCATCGCGCACACGTATAGGCGCGTCGCGCGACAGTCTACTGCCTGTGCAAAAATTCTCCAGGGCGCGTCGCGCAATATTCCAGGCACGTCGCGCTCTGAAGATGTGGAAAACTCCTGCAAATCGACCCGAAACTTGCTTTGTTTGATCTTGAGGGCAGCAAAGGGTCCTTGCTCGAGATTTGGAGTTTGAAAATATGAATGAGCCACTGTTATGGACCTTTTAGAAAGCAACACTTCAACGACCCTTTACATTGGATTTGGAGAGGGTTTGCTTCAACGTTTTGACGAAAACCTTTGCCCTTTTAAACTGAATTTTAAAACCTCCTTTTGAACACACAACGGATATCTTTCATTTGGACATGTGCACAAAGGCAAAAACTACTTGTTTCATAAGAGCGAGACATTTCTTAAACCTTATGAGAAATTAAATCTTTTAGTGTTCCAATCAAAAGGGTCCTCCTTTTTAACATTTGTAATTTCCAACTTCTTTGGTTCCGAACAAAAATATGAAGGCAATGATCACTCCTTCTTAAACTTGTTTTCCCTTAATGATGTAACCTCTCCTTTAAGAAATTTTCCTTCAAAGTTTTGACTGCTTCTTACCAGAGGAAGAAATATGCCCTTTGTAACAATGGTGTATAGATTTTGCCTTTAATAAAACCTTGAAAAATATGCCACAGTTCCTTTGGCTTCTCTGAGTATCTGCTCTCACTAGGTTCCAGTATCTGAAAACATGTAATGATCTTTTTGCATATTTGTAAACTTGTTTGGAGTGCCCTTTCTGTTGAAGAAAAACTTAACTGCCACTTCAGCACCCCTTTTATACTTCTGATTCTTTAAGGGCATAGCTGCCTCTGTCATTTGAAAGAAGGTGGCCTAACTTTTTAACTTGGTTTGAAATTCTCTGCCTGTAGGTGTTTCATCAGTCTTTTCTTCCACTGTAGGTGTCAAACTTGCTACAATTTTTCATAGTTTTCCATGGTCTTTTATTTAAGAAGGGCACCTTTTCACTACACTCCTCTGCTCAAAACATATTATATAATATCTCTGTCTGTTGAATCATGAAAACATATTTTTGCCTTGAACTTTCTAAAACACTGACAGTCTATCAAAACACCTCCTTTGCCTATGATAAACAATAGTCCCAATGGTGATGTTTCTTGGTGATAAAACTCAAATTGCCTTTGCCAGCTGATTTTCTTTCCATGCTTTTTCAAAGTTTTCAAAACTCAGATCATAACTTATGGAAAAAGATGTCCTTTGAAACTTTGACTGTTTCTTACTTAGAGGAGGAAATGTCTCTTTTTGGAGCAGTGGCATTTAGATTTTTCCTTTGATGATTTCCAAAACCTGAAACACTGTGCCAAAGCTCTTTTTGTACTTGATGAGCTTGTGTACCTGTTTGCAAGAGACAAACTAGATCAAATACATTTCTGCTCTGGGTATTATGCTATAATCTTGTCTGCAATGTAAATCTAATTAGGTGACAGGTGTTGCTTTACTGTAGATGCAACTGTTAGGTGTCTTTGAGTTTTCTTCTTTATGTTCATCCAGAAACCATGGACTGTACTTCACATTTCAACAGGAAAAAAAGAACACACAGGGGTCTTTTCACTAAAGTATTTTCATGTTTAAGACTAATTGAAGCTATGCATCTTAACACCCCTACAGAGATATTTGTTATGATAGCTTTGATTAAGGAGTCCCTCTTTTGATGAGCCCTGATGATGACTGAAACCTCAACTGATTCTCTTTACAAAACCACACACTCTGTCTTCTCTTGTCTTGCACATTTCAGATCTTAGTCCTGTTATGATCATTACTCACACTTAGAAAACTAGAGTCACTGTTTTACTGTTTAGTAAAAAGAAAGCCTGTGCTTTTGCAATCCCTAAAGTCAATATTGGCCAGCACCCTCTGCTTGTAGATGAAGGAGGCGCCTTAACCCTCTACTTGTAGATGAAGGAGGTTCTTGGCCATGAAAAATTACCAGTCTGTTTGACAGTGGTGTCTTTCCTTTACTGTGATTTCATGCTGAAAGGAAGCTGCAAGGTCTTGATGAGTAACTCTCTATCTTGCAGATGTATCTCAGGCTCATGTTTACATTGAGAAGCAGTTGTTCTTCTAAATGTAGATTCAAGAACCTTCTCCTAAGATAATGACATGTTTCCTGTCCTTGTAACATTCATAAAACACTGTAAAACACCTAATAATCAGCTTGAGACTGTGGTCTATGCAGTGCTGAGACTTAGGGGTGTGTAAGTGGCGCGACTTAGGGCTGTTATCAATTTCATTTGCAGGGTGGGAGTTCTGTCATGAATGGTCTGTATCAGATGGAGGTTTTTTGGCTTATTGATGTTTGCCAAAGGAAAAATGCCTTAAAACGCCACTTCCTAACTTAGGGGAGGCTTTTGAAACAGACTTGGATTTGCCTTTTAGAGCTGATGGGCAGACCAGTAGGGCTGAAACTAGATAGGATAGTGATAATGAGTTTTAACTTTGACATGGGCGGACTAAAAAGTAGGGGGGCGAAAAAAGTTTTATGAGGTTTTTTCTAGATGACAGATTGACATATGGAATTCAGCTTCTAGAAAACTCAACTATGGATCTAGTCATCACTAACAAATGAAAAATACTGATGACTAACACCAGGGAGATTCAATCCAAAGGTATCGGTCTTAGAATACAGTGCAAATCTGGACAAGCTCAGCAAAGAGGAATTACATGGAGTTCTCATAGCATATGAAATGAGACTTGATGAAGAAGAGGGTACTTCGCATCTAGAAACTACGTTCGTTGCGTCTAAGAAAACCAATAAGGATAAACAACCTTCAATTGAAAAGACATGCACCTGCAAGTGTGAAGAAAAGGGAGATGATGAAGAAGGTCTTTCAGATGAAGAATATGCTTACTTCACAAGAAAACTACAAATTGGTAAGGGACAATTCAAAAGTAAACTTCCATTGATATGTTTCAGCTGTAATGAGGTTGGGAATTTTGCAGCAAAATGTCCAAACAAAAGTAATGGCAACTCAAAAATAAAGAAAGGCTTTAAGAAATTCAACAAGCAAGGATCCAAAAGGAACTTTCTCTCTAAAGAATATAGCTCATCATCCGATGAAGACAATGATAGTGAAGAAGAAGCCAATGAGAGAGTATTGTTTATGGCCAAGCACAATAAACCCAAGCACAATAAGCAAGAGGTATCAAACAAAGAAGAAGAAGGATGGACCATAGACGAATTTTATGAGGAAGCAATCAAGCTTATAAAAGATCTCAAGGCAGAGAAGATCCGTTCCAAAACTCTTGAAGAACAAGTTCAAGGTCTCAAAATTGAAGTTGAAGAACAAAAATTCATTGAAGAGTCACTTCAAAAGAAGTTGGAAGAAAGCAACCAAGAAAGGGAAGAATTAGAAGCCGAAGTAGTCTCGCTGCGTGAGGAAGTGAAGAAAGGAAAAACTATCCAAAACTATGCCAACAGCTCAAGGGCATTGGAATAACTCATCAACAATCAACGATCTTACAACGACAAAACTGGCATCGGTTGCAAAGAAGAAGAAGCAGGACCTTCTACAACAAAATTCAATGAACCTGTGAGATTTGACATTCATATAGACTTCATTAGACAAGATTCACAAGAACATCAATGGAAGACAATTCCTCGACGAAAATTGCCATCTAGGTACCAACATATCTTTTATGGCTACTGTTATTCATGTGGAAAATTTGGTCATAAAGCTGTAGAATGTCGCACGTACCCTAGGAACGAATACAATTCTAGGATATCTGTCAAATATGAACCTCCTAGGGCTCAACGAAAAATCAATATATTTGAACATTTAAGAAATAATATTGAATGTTACAAATTTTGAAACTTTGGACACATAGCCAAAGACTACAGACTTGAAAATCCTCCAGAAGAATCTTTGAAGCCACAGAATGAACGAACATGGAAGAAGAAGAAGAATGATAATTGTGCTCTCACTCTCAAGGCTCAAAAGAACAAAGATGTGTGGTATGTTGATAGCGGTTGCTCAATGCATATGACTGGAGATAGAAATAAATTTGTATCTCTGAAAGAGAAGAAGGATGGAACCGTGTCCTTTGGAAATGATGGATCTTAAAATGCTATAGGATCAGGTACTGTCACTCTCAGAAGCAAAGATGTTCTAGACAAGAATGTTCTATTGGTTGAAAACATGAATCACAATCTTCTCAGTGTTGGACAAATGTGTGATCAAGGACACACAATACTATTCAACTCCACGAAATGTGAAATCAGGAAAGGCGTGTATGGTGAAATTGTGGCTACAACAAGTCACGCTCCAAATGACATATATTTTTGGATGAAGCAACTAAAGCATGTCTAATAGCTAAAGAGGATGATACAATAATTGGTAGCAATGATGATCGACAAAGTAAGAATTTTGCTACAAAGGTGCAAAGTGATTTTGAGATGTCTTTACTTGGTGAGCTGATATACTTCTTAGGGCTTCAAATATCTCAGCAAGAGAAAGTAATATTTATATGTCAAGCCAAGTACATCAAGGAAATGCTCAGGAAATTTAAAATAGAAGATTGTAAACCCATCCTTACTGCAATTGTAACAGGTTGCAAATTGAGCATAGACGACTCATCTAAGGATGTGGATCATAGGTTGTACAGATCTATGATTAGTAGTCTTCTATATGTAACAGCCTCCCGACCAGATGTTATGCAAGTAGTTGGACAAGTAGCAAGATTCCAAGCACCACCAAAAGAATCACATATTAAATATTTGCCAGCATTGGAATATCTTCGTAAAAATCTTGGGATTGTCCCAAGTTCTCATTAGATTTTCTATTTTCAGAATATACATATAGATTTATTTCATCTAGAACATATATGTCGTTTGGAGCTCGAATTGCTGTAGCCACAAATTCACCATACACGCCTTTCCTGATTTCACATTTCGTGGAGCGAATATTATTGTGTGTCCTTAATCACACATTTTTCCAACACTGAGCAGATTGTGCTTCATGTTTTCAACCAATAGAACATTCTTGGCTAGAACATCTTTGATTCCGAGAGTGACAGTACCTGATCCTATAAAATTTGAAGATCCATCATTTCCAAAGGACACGGTTCCATCCTTCTTCTCTTTCAGAGATACAAATTTATTTCTATCTCTAGTCATATGCATTGAGCAACCGCTATCAACATACCACACATCTTGGTTCTTTTGAGCCTTGAGAGCGAGAGCACAATTATCATTCTTCTTCTTCTTCCATGTTCGTTCATTCTGTGGCTTCGAAGATTCTTCTGGAGGATTTTCAAGTCTGCAGTCTTTGGCTATGTGTCCAAAGTTTCAACATTTGTAATATTCAATATTATTTCTTAAATGTTCAAATCTATTGATGTTTCGCTGAGCCCTGGGAGGCTCATATTTGATAGATCTCCTGGAATTGTATTCGTTCTTATGGTACATGGGACATCCTATAGCTTTATGACCAAATTTTCCACATGAATAACAGTAGCCATAAAAAATATGTTGGTACTTGGATGGAAATTTTTGTCGAGGAATTGTCTTCCAAGGCTGTTCTTGCGAATCTTGTCCAATGAAGTCTACATGCATGTCAGATCTCATAGGTTCATTTTATTTTGTTGTAGAAGGTCCTGCTTCTTCTTCTTTGTAACTGATGCCAGTTTTGTCGTTGTAAGATCGTTGATTGTTGATGAGTTCTTCCAATGCCCTTAAGCTATTGGCATAGTTTTGGATAGTTTTTCCTTTCTTCACTTCCTCACGCAGCGAGACTACTTTGGCTTCTAATTCTACCCTTTCTTGGTTGCTTTCTTCCAAATTATTTTGAAGTGACTCTTCAATGCATTTGTGTTCTTCAAATTCAATTTTGAGACCTTGAAATTGTTCTTCCAAGTTTTTGCAACGGATCTTCTCCGCCTTGAGATCTTTTATAAGCTTGATTGCTTCCTCATATATTAGCTGACATTGGAAAAACTAGCATCCGTTACAAAGAAGAAGAAGCAGGACCTTCTACAACAAAACACAATGAACCTATAAGATCTGACATGCATGTAGACTTCATTGGACAAGATTCGCAAGAACAGCTCTGGAAGACAATTCCTTGACGAAAATTTCCATCCAGGTACCAACATATTTTTTATGGCTACTATTATTCATGTGGAAAATTTGGTCATAAAGCTGTAGAATGTCGCACGTACCCTAGGAACGAATAAAATTCCAAGAGATCTATAAAAAATGAACCTCCCAGGGCTCAGCGAAACATCAATAGATTTGAACATTTATGAAATAATATTGAATGTTACAAATGTAAAAAAATTGGACACATAGCCAAAGACTGCAGACTTGAAAATCCTCCAGAAGAATCTTTGAAGCCACGGAATGAACGAACATGGAAGAAGAATAAGAATGATAATTGTGCTCTCGCTCTCAAGGCTCAAAAGAACAAAGATGTGTGGTATGTTGATAGCGGTTGCTCAATGCATATGACTGGAGATAGAAATAAGTTTGTATCTCTGAAAGAGTAGAAGGATGGAACCGTGTCTTTTGGAAATGATGGATCTTAAAATGTTATAGGATCAGGTATTTTCTCTCTCGAAAGCAAATATGTTCTAGCCAAGAATGTTCTATTGGTTGAAAACATGAATCACAATTTGCTCAGTGTTGGACAAATGTGTGATCAAGGAAACACAATACTATTCAATTCACGGAAAACTATTTTTAAGCGTGTATGTGAATTGTGGCTTCACGACAAGAATTAGTAAGCGGCTATATATGATACACGAGCCAAAATAAAAATATCTTTATATTAAAAGTAGAAGAAATCTAATGAGGAACTGGATAATCTAACCTTGGCTAAAGATTTTCCAATCATTAGATATTTAATACTATGATTCTTTTGGTGCACTACTTGATCTTACTACTTGTCAAATGCCTTCATAACATACGGGCGGGATGTTGTCCCATATAGAAGACTACTAATCATAGATCTGTACAACCTTTGATCCACATCCTTAGATGAGTTGTCTATGCTCAATTTAAAACCTGTTACCATTGGAGTAAGGATGGGTTTGCAATCTTCCATTTAAAATTTCTTGAGCATTTCCTTTATATACTTGGCTCGACATATAAATATTCCTTTCTCTTGCTGAGATATTTGAAGCCCTAAGAAGTATGTCAGCTCACCAAGTAAAGACATCTAGAAATCACTTTGCACCTTTGTAGCAAACTTCTTACTTAGTCGATCATCATTGCTACCAGTTATTGTACCATCCTCTTTAGCTATTAGACATGCTTTAGTTGCTTCTTCTTCAAAGGAAGTGAAGTTAGAGTATTTCCAACTCTAATTTGAGTGACATATATATTAGCTGTTAAACATTAGAAGAATATATGTTGTAGGAAGAGGTGTCATGATCATAGGGGGAGTACTTATGTTGCCATCAATGCCATGACCTTCATTGAATGGAGGTCTATCTCTTGGCGCAAGGTTACAAAGTATGGGACACTGTTCAAAATGGATTTACATCAACTACAGATGAAAAAGGTAAGAAGAATTTGGTAAATGATTCAAAAGCAAAGAATATTATTATCAGTGGACTTATTGAATCTGCTTATCATAAGGTGTTGGGTTGTAAAACCGCCAAAAATTTATGGGACAAGCTTGAGAATATATATGAAGGTGACTAAAATGTCAAAGAAGCAAAGCTTCAAATCTATAGAGAAAAATTTGAGCAACTCAGAATGAAAGAAGATTGCAACATTGCTGCATACTTTCAATACGTTGATGAAATAACCAATACCCTGGAAGGATTGGGAGAGCCAGTTGATGAGAAGACTATTATACGGAAGATTCTTAGAACGTTACCAGGGAGATTCAACCCAAAGGTATCGGTCTTATAATACAGTCCAAATCTGGACAAACTCAGCAAAGAGGAATTACATGGAGTTCTCATAGCATATGAAATGAGACTTAATGAAGAAGAGGGTACTTCGCATCTAGAAACTGCGTTCTTTGCATCTAATAAAACCAATAAGGATAAACAACCTTCAATAGAAAAGACATGCACCTACAAGTGTGAAGAAAAGGGAGATGATGAAGAAGGTCTTTCAGATGAAGAATATGCTTACTTCACGAGAAAACTAAAAAGTGGTAAGGGACAATTCAAAGGTAAACTTCCATTGATATGTTTCAGCTGTAATGAGGTTGGGCATTTTGCAGCAAAATTTCTAAACAAAAGTAATGGAAACTCAAAAAGAAAGAAAGGCTTTAAGAAATTCAACAAGCAAGGATCAAAAAGGAACTTTCTCTCTAAAGAAGATAGCTCATCATCCGATGAAGACAATGATAGTTAAGAAGAAGCCAATGAGAGAGTATTGTTTATGGCCAAGCACAATAAGCAAGAGGTATCAAACAAACGAAGAAGAAGGATGGACCATAGACGAATTTTATGAGGAAGCAATCAAGCTTATAAAAGATCTCAAGGCAGAGAAGATTTGTTCCAAAAATCTTGAAGAACAAGTTCAAGGTCTCAAAATCGAAGTTGAAGAACACAAATTCATTGAAGAGTCACTTCAAAATAATTTGGAAGAAAGCAACCAAGAAAGGGAAGAATTAGAAGCCGAAGCAGTCTCGCTGCGTGAGGAAGTGAAGAAAGGAAAAACTATCCAAAACTATGCCAATAGCTCAATGGCATTGGAAGAACTCATCAACAATCAACGATCTTACAATGACAAAACTGGAATCGGTTACAAAGAAGAAGAAGCAGGAAATTCTACAACAAAATACAATGAACCTATGAGATCTGACATGCATGTAGACTTCATTGGACAAGATTCGCAAGAACAACCTTGGAAGACAATTCCTCGACAAAAATTTCCATCCAGGTACCAACATATTTTGTATGGCTAATGTTATTCATCTGGAAAATTTGATCATAAAGCTGTAGAATGTCGCACGTACCCTAGGAACGAATACAATTCTAGGAGATGTGTCAAATATGAATCTGCCAGGGCTCAGCGAAATATCAATAGATTTGAACATTTAAGAAATAATATTGAATGTTACAAATGTCAAAACTTTGGACACATAGCCAAAGACTGTAGACTTGAAAATCCTCTAGAAGAATCTTCGAAGCCACAGAATGAATGAACATGGAAGAAGAAGAAGAATGATAATTGTGCTCTCGCTCTCAAGGCTCAAAAGAACAAAGATGTGTGATATGGTGATAGCGGTTTCTCAACGCATATGATTGGAGATAGAAATAAATTTGTATCTCTGAAAGAGAAGAAGGATGGAACCGTGTCCTTTGGAAATGATGGATCTTCAAATGTTATAGGATCAGGTACTGTCACTCTCGGAAGCAAAGATGTTCTAGCCAAGAATGTTCTGTTGGTTGAAAACATGAATCACAATCTGCTCAGTGTTGGACAAATGTGTGATCAAGGACACACAATACTATTCAACTCCATGAAATGTGAAATCAGGAAAGGCGTGTATGGTGAAATTGTGGCTACAACAAGTCGAGCTCCAAACGACATATATGTTCTGGATGAAGCAACTAAATCATGTCTAATAGCTAAAGAGGATGATACAATAATTGGTAGCAATGATGATCGACTAAGTAAGAATTTTGCTACAAAGGTGCAAAGTGATTTAGAGATGTCTTTACTTGGTTGCAAATTGAGCATTGAAGACTCAACTAAGGAATGGATCAAAGGTTGTACAGATCTATGATTAGTAGTCTTGTATATGTAACAGCCTCCCGACCAAATGTTATGCGAGCAGTTGGACAAGTAGCAAGATTCCAAGCAGCACCAAAAGAATCACATATTAAATATTCGCCAGCATTGGAATATCTTTGCCAAAAGCTTTGGATTCTCCCAGGTTCTCATTAGATTTTCCTTTTTTAGAATATAAAGTGGGAGTGGAAGTGTGTACAAGTCTGTAGGACGGTTGTGTGTCAGCATGATTGGAAGTGTGTACAGGTTCGCAGGATGGTTGTGTTTCAAGGGGAGTTACCCTTTTCCATTGATGTCAAAAGGGGAGAGAATGTTGTAGGAAGAGGTGTCATGATCGCAGGGGTAGTACTTGTGTTGCCATAAATTCCAAAGGTGGAGATTGTTGCTAACCCAATATTGCATGGGAATTTTGACCTACCAAATTAATATATTCTGGGTCAATAATGCTTTTGATGGTTTCTACTTGTCGAGATGTTTCCGTTGATATATGGCACGCCATGTATTTCTTCACGGTTTGAGAGATATTCATGTTTGAAGTTTTAATCCCCAGTTAGTGGGCTAAAATCCCATGGGGTTGGGGCATGGGTCATTGAAAAGTCATAATTAATATTTTTTAAGCTCCTAAGATCCCTCCCACGTTCACTTGTTGAAGCCCCTCTCAACTTAAGAATTCATATAAATTGTGATCTTCATTTCCTCCTTATGCATGGGATTTGGCCATCTGAAACAAGTCATCATGGAATTTCTGCTCTAACGTTTTTTCTACGAAGGCTCAGAAACTGAAATTTTTATGAGGCGAAGTAGAAATCCTGAGGAAGCTGCAGGAAAAATTTTAGATCAAGGTGCACAATATGTTTGGAGAAATGATCAGTGGAAGTAAGGGTTTTTGCAGGCTCCTGAAATTCATCTCAAAGAAGTGACCTTGGTAAAATCGTCATAACTCTCTCTCTAAGTATTAGATTGGAATTCCGTAAAAAGTGGAAGATATTGCAAAGCATTTAGTTTTCTCTCTATCAATTTTAGAGGCAAATGAAGAAACAGTGACACGTGGCACGCCATACAAGTGCGCTCTGCTGAAACAATCCATAATTAGGGCAGTGTGAGAAATTGGGTATAACTCTCTCTTGAAGAATCAAGATTGGGTCAGACCTGTGGCATTGGAAAGAAGGATCGAAAATCAAATATTGAAGATCTAAAATAATAGAGATACACCAGATTCAATATCGAGCTCCTAGAAGCCAAGAAAAAGCTAGATCATGTGTTGTCAAGGATTGCAAAGGACCAGACTTTCTACGGCAGAAAAGTAAAACAAGGTGCAGCAGAGGGTAGCATGACAAGAGCAGCAACCAAGGTGCATAGCAGTAGCAAGAAGTTCATCATATGAAGTCTTCAAGTGGGCATCACTGCATACAATCATTGTAAAGGTATCATTATACTTAGTCATTTTAAATACATTATTGTACAAATTTTACTAGTGTCTATTTGCCAAGGGTTGAAGAGGTAGTGTTGGGAGGTCTAGGATCATCATTAGGTGGTTGTGTCAAAGTTGGGGTTATGTTCTAGTATATCTTCTTCTTTTATATCATTCTATATCATTGTAAAGTGGACCATTTTCCCTGGTACGGGAGTCCATTCTTCTTTTATTCTTCTATAGGGTGGTAGGGTGGTGCTAGGGTGAGTTGTAGCTCATTGGGTGTTGGGGCATCCATTTAGTGACTACTGAAGAATCTCAGGTGTTGGAGCATCCATCTAGTGGGAGCTGGAGAAGAATACTTTTCTAGATTCTATGAAGTTGGAGCTCTATTTTCAATTGGAGTTGAATATTAAAGAATTATTAGAAAAGAATTAGGTGGTTTTTATCTCGGAGTGGGTTTCCACCTTAAAAACTGTGTGTATTTTTGTTCCTTTTGTTTACTACTATCATTTTATAAAAAATGATAATAATTGAAGACTAACTAATGCTCTAATTGAAATAAATACTGATTCACCCCCCCTCTCAGTATTTCCAACAATTACCAGGTTTGGTGTCCCTCAAGCCATTTTCACCGACCATGGCTCTCATTTTCGCCATTACATGATGGCTGAGTTGACTAATAAGTTGGGTTTGCATCACGATTGTACCAACGCCATACTACCCCCAAGCCAATGGCTAGGTGGAAGCCATGAACAAGGTTTTAGTCACAATGCTTCAACATACGATTGGGATGCACAAGTCCAATTGGAATATCATGTTGTTTTTAGCTCTTTGGGCTTACCAAACCTCGGTGAAGGATGCAGCTGGATTCACCCCATTCCAACGTGTTTACAGTTTGGAAGATACCCTTTCGATTGAATGCAAAATTCTTTCTCTTAAGATAGCTATTGAATTTCTGCCTAATACCTTGCTGGAGAAAGAACATCTTCTATATTTGGAGATGCGAGATGAAACTCACTGATTTTCTTCTCTAGTCATAAAAGCACAGAAAAAGCGGGTCAAAGCTCACTTTAATCAGACAGTTTGACCTCATACCTTTATAGAAGGAGACTTAGTCCTCTTATATGACCAAGCTCATGATAAGCTGGGGGCAGGCAAATTTGAACCCATGTGGCATGGGCCCTACATCGTTAAGCACATTTTGCAGAATGAGGCCTATCAGCTAATTTATTAGGAAGGCTATCCTTTGAATCAGCCCAGAAATGGGCCGTACCTCAAAAAATATTATGCATGAGTTTCTCGTGCATGTACTTTTGTACATAAGTTTGTTTTTCATTTTTGTACATTTTTTGGCTTGGTGTGCTTTGCAAGTAGTTTTTTCCTGCTTATTATGTCTTTGATTACTATGTAGATGTCTGTCACTCCTTATGTGGGTTTCACGGATGATGCATCCCACAGTACCCAAAACCTATCTTCCGCAGCCTGGGTGATTTATGATCCTAACGGTGAGTTGGAAGACCTTCAAGGTATTTGTCTATAATGAACAACCAACAATGTCGATGAATACAGTGTAGTCATTGAACTCTTAATCGAAGCTATTACTCTCGACATTCATGAATTAATTGTGAACCTAGACTCTCAGCTTGTTGTTCTCCAGCTCAATGGGCATTATTTTGTTAGAAACCCTCAGATTTTAAGGTTGTATATGGGTGTTCATCTGTTAAAAGGAATTTTGATTATATCACATATCAACATATTCCTAGAAGAATGAAAACGTTAACTGATGCAGTAGCCAATATTGTATTAGATAGACATTTGCGGAATTTTTAAAAGCATCATCATCACATAGTAAGATTTAGACATGAAAATAAGCATATATATATATATATATATATCGATTGTTTGCATCCATGTGCGTCATAAGTTCAAAAAATATGTGTGTTTTGGTTACATCCCGAGACATCATGTCTCTCAAAAAATATGCAGAAATAAAACCTAGGCGTCTAATCAACATGGTACTCATGATAGCATGTCACTACACGCACGACCCACCTCAGTAATCGGTGGATGCAGTTAGACACCTATGCAGTGTGCCTCTGATACGCATGAGGAACATCCTCGAATCTCACGTAATCTGGGATCCTGCTTGTAAGTCCCCCCAAATTACGCGCGATCTCTTCTTCCTTGCTTCCCTCACCTTGAGGGGCTACCTCAAAATCGCGTGGGACCCTCCGTGCTATTGGGGACATCCCTACAGGTCTCTCTAGGCCAACATCTGCAATTAATGGATGAATATCAGAACATATATAAAACAAAAAAAATCATAATACTCATCAAAAAAAAAAAAAAAGAGTTTTTACCCAAAGCCTCATCCTAGTCATCTCCTTCCGGGAGTGGAAGGTCTGGATCACCCATGAAATTGATGCTGGTGTACGACCAATCCTCTACCACGATGAGCTGTTGGCGGAGCTAGTCGAAGAATTCTAGCTTCCATGACATATGTTGACCACCTCCTGATCGAGGCATCAAATCTACCCAACGGACCATCCGTGGCTCTCGTGCTGGTGGTGTAGGTACTATCACCTCCTGGCATTGGAATATCAACAACCATTCTAGGATGAACGGTATTAAGATGGACCCGTATCCAAATTTTTTCAGCTTGCCATTCTTGTACTTCGTTAACTGACACTTCAAGTTGATTTTTATGGCTTCCACCCAATTGTAGATGGTTGGAGCCATGCAATCCACTAAAAGTTGAAGCTGTGTCTTTGTAGCTTCGTGAGGAGCCTGAGATCCTGCGACCTAAGTTATAGTGTGCAACACTACCCGTAATGCCAAATTAGGTATTTTCTGAATATCCACTTTGCTGCTCTTTGATCCTTTCTTTGCTCCTTGGTAGACTTTGTCTATTAGCATGCCCATGCTCTCACCAAGGGGCCGAGTACCTGTCAAGATTGGTTTCGCTCCCCTTCGTGACAATCCAGTAATGAAATAAATTTCAGAGACTTCTATCTCCAACTCTTGGTCATGAATCATGAATCTTTCTTGATCGGTGTCCCATACACTGATCAAATACTGTAATAGTTCTAGATGAGCTCGCAGGCACGGTGTTAGGAAGAATTTTAAGAGCCCACAATTTCTCAGGGAATCCATACATGCATCTTTTCCCATGGTTTGTTCATCTTCCTCACCATGCTCTCGTTCTTTCCATTCTATGACCATTTTGGTTGTTGATTTCCATGTAACACCACAAGTAAGGCTCCTATTAGCCATAAGATTGACATTTCAACTGTTTTAATTGAGAATTTTAGGAGGAATTTTGGAAATTTTTTGGCTTTGGTGATTGGCACTGCTGTTTTTGCAAACAACAATGCTGATTGGCGCTTCACCTTTGAAATTTTATGCGGTTGGGCACGAATCCATGCCTAGAACCCGCGTCGACCGCCACGACCAACCCATGACAAAACTTCCCCCAAAATGCATCAAAACATAAATGCAGGAAATGGAAAATGGCTTAAAATGTAGGAGAAGATGAGAGCTCTTACCTGGAGAAAGAGGATTTGCAAATGACCTCCTAGATTGCCTGCTGTCAGCTCCATAAGTTCACAGTTAAAAATGGTAAAATGCTCACGAGAAGGTGAAAATGTGAAAAGTAAATTTTTTTTCATATTCACATCATTTTATAACCTTTTCTAAACCCTAATTAGGTTTTTGACATATTTTTCGATTATTTTATTGTTTTATCTTGAAAAATGGGTTTTACGTTTGTTTCTTGTGCAGCAACATGTCCTAAAAATGATGACGCTGAAGTGACGAGTTGTATTTTATAACTTTTTCAGACTCGATAAAAACACAAAAAAGTCACCCCCTAGAGTCATCTTTCAACTATTTTCTGACTCTAAAAAATTGAAAATATTGTTGAGACTCTCGTCGGTTTGAACTCGTTAAAAGTTGTGAAACGTAATCTGCCCAGTATACGTTTACCCCTTTTTCGGGCTGGGACGGATTACTTATGAAAAATGAATAATTTAGTTGAACATGGCTAAGAGGTTCTCCCAGATATTGTTTTTTACCTTTTTGGATATGTGCAACTATCTTCGAAAAGGGACCTACTGGAGTTTTATTCTCTTCTTCTTTTCAAACTCTCTAAACATGAAAATACGCTAAGTTTTCCCTTTGTCAGACTCGTTAAAACCTAATGACATCAGAAATTGTCACCATGACGTTACCAAGTTCCTTCTTCCTAGGGCTCATAAAATGTAATAGGATGGATTTGTCCAAAGGACAAATTTATATGACAAGTATAGCTATCCCCTTCAATATTGTTTCCAAAAATAATTGGGGTGCTCGCTAGAAATGGTGGGGGAAAATGGAACTAGTTCTCAGTCATGTAGGCAGTATGTCACTCTTGAACATGACACTTGTTTGCAGTTTGTGTTAGGATGGGGACATCCCACATTCGTCATTTTTCCTCCATGGGTTTGGGTTATCTGTTTTGACCTCTCATCTTCTCTTTGTCACGTCACCATGACATTGGATCCCCTGATGTCAAATACTGCCAAATTCCGGAGTCGTGTCGCCAGTATGTTCAAGAGAAGTCCCTTCTGCATTTTCCAACCCTTGATCCTCTGGTTAGTCCTGATTCACTATCATCTTATTCCTCTATCTCGTGTCAATGATGTGGGAAAAATTATGGCCCTCCTTCGACCGATCACTTCCTGTCCATTTCAGATAATTATCCAGGAAGCTGATTTAGAGACTCCCTTCTGGTACCTTAGAGTTTTCATGCCTCAATGGCAAGTTCTTCACATTTGACGGCAGGTTCTCATCATTGGCCTTTGATCAAGTGATTTTGTGGGTGTTTGACTCCAAATCATTGTTCCCGTTCCGTAGATTGTACTAGTTGTACCTTGAGAACCATTGCCATTACTGGTGATTTCTCTCACGCCTGTTAACAACCTTCATTACTGGATGGTAATCAGGTGATTTTATTGCATGTTCGACTTCAGCTCATTTAGTCACATGCTTGAATTTGTACTTGTTCGGGTCGAGATGGAGCGCAAGACCTTGGATTATGTCTGATAAAATCCAGGCTATGGGACGATTTGGTTTATCATGATGATATGCATGACTCTTTTGATTGGATGGCCGCGACCATACTTGATTCTATTTGATGATCCTTTTCACTGGATGGCTGCGTCCATACCTTGGATATTTTTATACCTACCCTGTTATGGATGGCTATGCCCATACCACATATTCATGTATCATAGATATCAGTTGTACTTTTTCTTGTAGGTCTTCCGATGACGACGTTTTGGTTTGGGCATGTTCTCATGAAGCATTTTATCCCTCCCTCTCTCTTGGACATCATGCTTTAGGGGGCATCTATTACACAATATTTTGTCACCGTCCCTGCAACCCCCGTTTCGCACATTAGAGGACCATTTCAGTGACCCCTGTGTACTGTCATACATTTCCATAAATTTCATTGCATCCCTTGGAATGTCAAGATCATAATCTTTGTTGATCATTCCTCAAGAAGACCTTAAAAAACATATGGTTTTTGGGTCAACGCTGGTAGGAAGTTTTTGCCTCGCGCCCATGAAGAAATTAACACTGGGCCCCACATCCTTTGGTGCTCTATCTCAAAAGGGCACCCGTGTTGGGATGATTTTTGAAAGTTTTTTAAAGTAGAAATGAAGCTTCCATGCTTAAAATCTTCGTGAGCGGAGTCATCATGGTTTCTTCGACTGGATCAAGTCGAGTTTCTCCCTTTGGCCTATTAGTTCCTACAATTGTGCAAATCCCTAGAGGGATAAATATCTCCTCCACCTTATGTGGGATCCCAAACCTCCACCTCCTCTCCTATAAATTATTTCTCCTCACATTGATTCAGCTAGCTGAACAGTCATTAGTATAACTGGTGTGTTGAAGAAAGCAGAGAAGAATGCATTGTTGAGAGAGAGTTTAAGTCCATTGCCTCATTGAGTCAAATGATGAATGAATTCTTGAGACGTGCCCGACTGAACCCATCGAAGGATATCTGCAACGTCAAGGCATAAGGTTGTAAACTTATTTTTTATATATCAATATTATATGACTTGTTTCTAGTTCCAACTTTGTTTCTATTTATATGTAAAGTGTTTAGCTCTCCTTGACTAGCTGAATCGCTGTAGATGAATGTATATGCTTGTATGTTGTCATCGTTTGTTTGATCTTTGTGCAGACACATGAAAATCATCACCAACATGGAGCGCAAGGCGTGAAGACAAAGATCAAAGGATCACTACCACGTGCCATGAAAAAAGAATTGGACCAAGGTAGGATATCTGTTACGGTCCATATTTCATTTATAAGCTAGGAATTTAGGAGTCCAGCATGTTCCCTTGTTGCTAGACCCACCCTAGGGCTAGAAATATCACCTCTGTCCATATATAGGATTTTCCTGCTCAACACCAAGAGGTCGCAAGGCACCACTAGCCAAAAAGAAGAAGAAGAGCAATGGAGAAAGCGACAAGAAGAAGAACATCGGAGGATACAAACATAAGAATTGAGAAGAAAGGAAGAAGAGGAGGCATGAACCAAGCAAGTAGAGGAAGAACAGAGAAGAGCCGAAGAGTTGAGAAGGAAAGAGAAAAAGGAGCAAGAAAGAAGGCAGCAAGGGGGAACGATCAGGGAAGCTAAGAGCACTGGGACACGAAAACTACACCTCGATGAGCGGATTAACGTGTCCCCACTAGAAGTTCCCCCATCCACCCCCATAAATGGTGGTCATTTTCCCCTTTCAGATATAGGAATCTCGGAGGAAAGAGAAGATGAGGTACTGGATTTAACTCAACTTTCCTTCGATTAGTTTAGCCATAATATCAGACAAGAAAGGAGAAAATCCTTCGCCAAGAATCCGGCTGAATCTTTGGCGGAAACTATAAAAAAGGACATAGTTCTATACACTAGAACCAATTTGAAATGATTGCTTCGGATGGAAGCACTTTCGTAGCTGCAACTGAGATGAATGTAGGGAGAACGAGAAAACAGATTACAGAACTATGGAGGAGCCTCCACTCAGCCAAACAAAGGGCCACCAGGGCGTAAGAGGAAAAGAAGGCTCTACATGAGGAAAACAAAGTGTTGCGACTAAAACTCGCCAATGCAAGTGAGCTACAAGATGCTATCAAAAGTGAAACCGACACACTAGGTAGAGCCATGATACTAGTTTATGAGGAGATGATGAAGCTACGTCAGTCGATCATTCCTATGATAGCTATACAAGAAGATACCAAGAATAAATCATACAAGTTAAAGGAGGCCTCAAAAACTTTGGATAACATCATGGAATGGAACGAAAAGTACCTCGAGGTGCCAAACACCTTGCTAAAGAAAGATTGGATCACCATGCAAAATGATAAAGTATAATTTTTCATAAAGATCCAATCCCGAGACAAGCTTTCCAAAGATGTGGACAAGGTTACATCCACGTAGAATCATCTCCTTAATGGGATAGATTCAATGGCTGAGGTACATCATACACCATCTATCGGGACATTGGTAGCTCCAGGGAGATGAGAAGAAGTGTTGTAGGAAATTAAGGTGTTTCTTGATCCAATCCGGCGAGCCTCCAACTTGAGTGACTTACAGGTGACCAAGGAAAATATCACGGACTACATAGTGGAACCTATTAGGATATACACGAAACTGGCTACCTTATCCAACCAGGTCAATGCCAAGAAGGTCACGTTGATTCCTGATGTGCTGGACGTGGGGCATAAGGTTGATGCACATGATAGACCGTCTCATTTTTGTTGCACAAATTGATATCTTAGGGGAAGTTGAACCAGATCTCAAGAGAAACATGACAAAGTCCATAGGTCGCAACCAGCCATAGGTCGCAATCGACCATAGGTCACAATTGTCCATGAGTTGCAATAGTCCCTAGGTCGCAAGTAAGCCCAAGAGTCAAGGGAAGGCCAAGGGCCACGGGAAAATCAAAGGTCATCTTGACCTAAATGTACATTCTCATGTGATATTGTAATAGACGTTTTTTGGTTTTGGGAATTTGGAGAGAGATATATTGTGCTTATTGAACGTATGTGTTTTGTGGAATATAAGAAGTGTTATTGGATATCACTATTGAATCTGACAGAAGTCTCTTGTGTGATCTTGATGTGAATAATATTGTCCCTTCCACTGAATAAATTATTCTTCGAGTATTGGTGCACCTTTATACTCATGTATTCTCGTGTTATGAGTTCTCTTACAAAACGTGGATGGTATATGATGCTATAACTTTAAAGATATGTCAATGAACTACTTTGTTGATTTTTGCTTTAAATAATGATTTTAATGTGCATAGGTTATAAGTAAACTAATTAGCCATCACGAACTATTTTCTTGTTTGTCAAGTAACACTGTTATAAGTATGATCTTGGAAAGTTTTGCTAACAATTTTTTTCGTGAGTTTCATTCTTTGAAATCTACTTTTCTATTCATGGTATTGTGTTTCACAGGTGGTTCATCAATCATTGACTTGTGTTCATTCAACATCTATGCATTCTCCTCTCAATAAGTCCCCTCCCTATCTGAACACTATCTCCACCAACTTAACTACAACCGGGCCTACATACCGGATGGGATCCTCTAACCAAACAATTTAGAGTCTAATTTGGATTATGCACCGGGGAGATCCCCTACTATTGGCGATACATTTCAAACTGTCAACAAATTTGGCGCTACAAGGAGGGCTAGTGGCAGGTACTGATGCACGCCCTCGCCCAAAAATTTCCCAGCAAGCTAGTAATGCTCCTCCGCAAACCCCCCAACACCCATTCATGGGTCCAAATTTTGGAGATCTCGGGTTTGGAAACTGCAGACCTCCCCCCCTTTAGGATACTCCTCCCAAGGAGGATCCCCCTTTCTATGAAGTCACTATTGATCAATTGAAATCCTTATGTCCAATCACTTGTCAGTTCATTAGGGGTCTCCATAGCCTCCCCACCACAAGCTCACTTTCCAACCCGCATACCTCTGATCCACAACAAAACTGTCAGGGCGTCCTAGTAAATTTAGTACCCTAGGTTATAAGTCTAATGCTAGAGGACTACGTGTATGCAGTCGAGCGACTCTCAGTTGAAGGTCCTGAAAGCCCCTCCAAAACTAAAAGGCAAGGCCCGAGGAGCACTATTACTAGGGTACCTAACCTGATCCAGAAAAATAATGTTCCCCCGAATAACCAACCATTTGTAGAAGACATCCGGATAAATGACCCACCAGGAAGGGGTCTTGGAGGGGGTCAAGAAATTGGAAATCAGGGGAACGATTGAAATACAGATCAAACCCACTACCTCAACCAACCCCATAACCAACGAGCATTTCGTTTCCACATGAATTTTGGTGGTTTCGGAAATCTGAGGAACTATAGGGATATTGAAAATATAAGGGTTCCTTGAGATGATGATAGGAATTTGTAACATGATGTCAACACTTCCAGGTTGGGCACCGGAAGTGAATCTAAAGGTGAAGTCTAACCTCTCGTGATTCGACCCTTTCCTAGAGCTTACCAAGTGCAGCTGCTGGCCTACATGGCCCAATCCCCTCTAGGCATCTGAGGCCCCCTCCATGACATGCCCCGACACCCCGAAAAGCACTTGTCCAAGTTCAACCTTGAGAGGGGGACATTAGCTGAAGACCATATCAATAAATTCTACCTCTCCCTGTAGATGATGAGGGTACAATATGACGACGTAGTATGCAAGTTGTTTCCCCACACCTTGGAAAACTAGTATCGCTCTTTACCCGTTGCTTCTATCTAGATGTGGGAAGAGTTCCGACGAACCTTTATAGAGAAGTTCTTGGAGGATAAGACCCCTTTTATGCTCCTCACAAAGTTGAGCACGTTGAAATTCTAGAAGAAGGAAAACGTTAAAGACTTCAATCAATGATATACTACTATCCTGAATAAGTTCTCCCCGAACATGGTCCTTGATGATTCCATCACCATAGACTATTACACGAGGGCTCTTTTGTGAGACATCACTGTATTCATTAAACGAGAAGCCAAGGTCACCCTAGCTAAACATTTCACGACAACGCTTTCTGTCGAGAAAAATATTCTCTCCATAGGGGTCATTAATCATGACAATCACGATGACCCCAATTCTGAAAACACGAATTCACAACCTTCAACTAGTAAGCCATGAGAAAAATATAAGGACCCCTTCGACTTCAAAAGCATTGCTAAGTCCTTGAAACTCCTAACGAATGAAGTCTTAGGTCTTAAAAGGAAGACGAGTGATGCCTCTTCAAGTAGTGAACCTCATAAACGTTTTTTTAGAATAAAAAACACTACCCCAAGCCAGCCTCCTCTGAACCCCAATGCAAATTTCAACGTTGAAGAGGTCGACAAAGATAATTTATGTTCTTTCAACCAAGCCTTCCATTTGGATAAAACCTACCCCCAACGGATAAATAGCATGACTGTCGTAGTGAGCCAACTCCTTAAAGACCAAACTATTGGTGACCTTGAATAAGAGGCCAACATGCCTGAGGAGGAAGTTATCCCTCCCGATGAAAATGAAGGTTCGAATATTTTAGCTTTTGAAGTCATCCATAGGGAAGTGGTCCAATCCTTCACAGAGGTTAATGTGGGTGACACTGCCCAACCAAAACCTCAAAAGACATACAACCTTAGAAGCAAAGGTCCAGTATCCAACCCTATCCTCGAAGAGAAGAAAAATAAATTCCTAAGGATGATCCTACCTCCTAACACTTCAAGACAAATCGCGACCCCAACTCCAGGGAAAACCAGCAACGCTACCCCCAGGAATGCATCTAGTTTTGTGTAGTCTCCCATTTCACCCGAAACAACCTCAGAATTCCTCATCCATTCACATCTCGAGTATAAAATTGTAGAAGACATGAAGAAAAATCGTGCCAACATTTCATTGTACGAGCTCGCCAGGATAGCAAGCCAATGTGAATTGATTCTCAAATATTTTTCCAACACGTCCTCGGTAAGTAAGGCCTCCCCTTCGTCGAAGGTAGGCTTTTCCTTGCCATCTCAATCTGTAGTCAACCTCTTATCTTTTGAAATTTTCAATTTCAATGTACATAAATGCCTTGTTGACTTCGGGGCATCAACTAATGTTATGCCCCTATCGGTGTGCAAGAAGTTGAATATCCAACCAGAAAAAATAGACGCCTGAATTATCCAACTAGACTGATGCCAGGTCCCTGTTGTGGTTGAATTGAACAATGTAATAATCTGACTGACCACAAATTAGAGGGTGCACTACTGCATTGATATCTTTGTTGTTAACATCCCAAAGGCATATGGTTTGTTGCTAATTCGGGAATGGTCAAGCAAGCTTCAAGGCTACTTTGCCACTAATTGGCCCCAACTGTGGCTCCCATATAAAGGAAAGAATAACCAAATCATAGTAATAGCGAGCCATACATGAAGTACATCGTGAAAAACCTTGAAGCGATAAATGAACCTATTAGCTTCGCTCATGAAGAGCTAGGGATGTGTTTCTTAGAGGCCGAGTTCGGGTGCTACTAGGCCATTCCATTGCCCATCGCCCTGGGCACTTAGCTGTAACTGCTCCCTTGTTCCCTAGCTAGCACTATTAGCCCAAGGGGGCCCTATATGTAAACTCGTATAGCTTCGACGTAACCAAGAGTGAAATCTGGACCTTGTACTTTGATGGTTCCAAGACCCAGGATGGGGTGTTGGCTGCATTTTGATAGACCCCTGGAAGAATAAGTTCCCGATTTCTTGTAGGCTAGAGTTCCAATGTACCAACAATACCGCCGAATATGAAGCGCTAATCCTAGGACTCAAGAAAGCCATTGATCTCAAGGTTGGATGCTTAAATGTAGTCGGTGATTCTGAAATCATCACTCCATAGGTACGAGATACTATTCAATTCCTATCACCACATTTGAAAGGCTATCAACAGGAGGCATGGCATTTAATTTTTCTTTAGATGCTTTTGGAATAAAATCAGTCCCTAGGATGAATAATGCTGCAATTAATACTTTAACCAATGTTGCTGCTAGGTTTACACCATTTAGAGACATATTTTATATAGAGATTGTATATAAACCCACAGTTCCAGATAACATGACTAATTTGCATGTTTTCAATGATGATCAACAAATGTTGGATTTCATGCTGAACACTGACGTGTTCAAGGACACCATGATTGAAGAAGAGGAACATGAACAGGCTTTGCAGAAGGAGGAAAATGGAAGTAGAGGTAACCCCATTCCTAAAGGCGTGGTCTCGTTGGAGAAGTTATTTTATTTATAAAGTCGGTTCCAGGGGCCACCCAATACCAAGGTGTAAAGCTCTACCTTGTCACACGACAAAATCAACCTCGGACAGATGCCAATCCAAAATTTTTCAATCTTGGTATCAGATGTACACCTGAAGAGAGATGATCATTCATTGACTTGTTTAAAAGGTATCAAGATGTTTTCGCTTGGACTTATGATGACCTCCAAACATATGAAACCACAATTATCCAAGACGTTATCCCAATGAAAGAGGGCATCAAACCGTTCCAATAGAAATTGAGGAAGGTACATCCAACTCTGGAGCCGCTTATTTAGAAGGTATTGAAAAAGCTCCTAGATGCTCACATTATTTTCCAAGTTAGGCATCCAACATGGGTTTCGAATTTGGTCCTCATGTGAAGGAAATCTGGTGAAATCCAATTATACGTTGACTTAAAAAATCTCAACCGGGCTTCGGATAAAGATAACTACCCTCTCCCGCCCATGGAACAAATATTTCATATTGTGTCAAGCTCGGAAATATTCTCTTTAATAGATGAATTTTTGGGATACATCCAGGTGCTGGTTGCCGAGCCCGACCATTTGAAGACAACATTTAGAACAAAGTGGGGAACGTTCGCGTTCCAGCGCATGCCCTTTGGTTTAATCAATGCTAGAGAAACTTTCCAGAGTGCTATGGACATTGCGTTAAAATGATTAATGGGATAGAGTGTGGTGGTATATTTGGACGACGTCATTATATTCTCGAAAAGGAGATATGACCACGTACACCGCCTAAAACATATTTTTGAATGATGTCAGAAATATGAGATCTCTCTAAATCTCGAGAAAAGCATTTTCACAGACTAAGAAGGGAATATATTGGGCCACATTATAACAAAATATGACATCACCGTCAATCCCGACTGTGTAAAAGTTATCACCCAAACCCCTCCCCCCCTCGAGCAGAAAGAAAGCTATGCAACATTTCCTCAGGAAAATCAACTTCCTTCATAAGTTTATGTCAAATTTTGCCCAGATTGTAAAACCTATACATTACATGATTAAGAAGGGTGTAAGTTTCAAGTGGAATTAGGAATAAAAGGAATCTTTTGACCAGATCAAGAAGGCCATCACAGAGGCCCCAACTGTTAGATATGTGTTATATTCTTTCCATGGGGGGGGGGGGGGGGGCGGCAATAGCACCCCTTGTAAGTTGCACTGGGCGCAACAGGGGGGTCAGAGGGGGGGCGGTAGCCCCCCCTGTTCAGGGTCCAGGGAAGCGGCCCGGGAAAAAAATTTTGGACCCTATTTTTCGGTGTGTGGACCCGCCCATGGTTTTGTGCATGGGTTTGCATATGGTTTTGGGGCATGATGGTTTTCGGCCCTTGGTATTTTGTAGATCCGGTCAAGGGAACTACGGTTATGTTCTAATCCAGGGTTAATGGATTGGGGTTTATGTATGCTTTGACATGTATATATATGTGATGTAACACTAAAAGGAATATAATGAAAAATCAATCTGGTCATCCCCATTTGGGATCCAGGGGAAAATCTCTGTGTATATCTGTTTTATGTTTTATGCTCTTGTTATTATTTATTTTCTGTTTTTAAGATTCATTTGAAGATAATTTCTGTACAAGTTTAAAACCTACATTTGGTATCAGAGCTGTTTCAGCTTCAAGGGGACACCTTTACTGCTGATGGATTTTTTTGCTCGAGCCTGAGGTAGACCTTGTTCAGTGGGAGATTTGCAGGATCGATTCTTGCGGTGAAAGAAGATGGCGAGTGGTGAGAATATAGAGATCGGGAAATTTAATGGTAAGAGTTTTGAGTTGTGGAAGCTCAAGATGGAGGATCTGCTGGTGGATAAGGATCAGTGGATCATGGTAGATCTGGGTACTAAACCAATGGCAATGTTAGATGAAGATTGGAAGAAGATGGATCAGAAGGTAAAGAGCACAATACGGTTGTGTGTCTCAGATTCAGTATTGTTGAATGTATTTGGGGAAGCTACAGTGAAGACCTTGTGGGACAAGCTAGGGACTTTGTACCAATCTAAGTCTCTGGTGAATAAATTGTTCCTGTAGAAAAAAACTGTATAACCTGTGGATGAAGGATGGAGACTTGGTGACAAAGCATGTAAATGCATTCTATATTGTGGTAAGCTAGCTATCATCTATTGATATTAAAATATCAAATGGAGATAAGTGCATCAGTTTGTTGTGTTCTCTACCAGATCCATGGGACAGTCTGGTTATTGCAATAGGTAGCAATACAACTACCCTGAATTTTGATGACATTGTCTCAGCTTTGCTATCGGAGGAAATGAGATGGAGAAATATGGAGGGTCAGAATGGAGATGCCTTATCTATACGAGGAAGGTCCCAGAATAGAAACAAGAATAAGGTTTTGAGTGGGATATCTAAATCTAGAGGGAGATCTAAATCTCCTGGAAAGTTTGTAAAGGTGTTTTGGAAATGCAGAAAGGAAGGGAAATACAAAAAGGACTGCAGATCTAAAGCTCCTGAGAAAGGAAAGGGATCTAATGATGCTCCTTCTGTAGAGGAAAAAACCACCTCGGATGAAGGTGGGGATGTGTATTTGGCTTCTTCTTCAAATACACATGTAGATCATGAGTCATGGTTGATTGACTTGGGTGCATCCTTTCACTTCACTCCCCATAGGGAGTGGTTCTGCGAGTATGAGAAATATGATGGCGGTGATGTCTTCTTAGGGGATGATAGGAAGGCCAGAATCGTTGGACGTGGAAAAGTTAAGCTGAAGCTGCAAGGTGGAAGGATTATAACACTTCCTAGTGTTTTGCACATTCCTGCATTGGCCAGAAATATGATTTCTATAAGCAAGATGGATGATGCAGGTGTAAAAACAGTGTTCGAGAAAGATACCTGTAAGATGGTTCGGGGAGCACTGGTATTAATGCGGGGAGTTCAGATTGGACCTCTGTACAAGCTTCAGGGCAACATTGTTATTGATGGTTGCAATAGTTCTGTGGTTTATGAAAGTGTAGTGCGAAGCCTAGCAGTCTCTCGATAAAAGACCATGCTATGGAATCAAAGGCTTGGACATATTGGAGAGAAGGGCCTTCGGACACTGCATGGAAATGGTATGGTAGAAGGTATGTCTAATAGCTCTATGGATTTCGATTTCTGTGAACATTGTGTATATGGGAAGAAAAATCCGGTGAGTTTTCCTTTTGGTGCTAAGAGGGCGAACAAGATATTAGAGCTTGTGCACAATGATGTGTTTGGACCTATGTCGGTTCCATCACTGGGTAAGTCTGTGTACTATGTCTCATTCATATATGACTTCTCAAGGAATACATGGATATATTTCTTGCGGAAGAAATCTGAAGTCTTTGATAGATTTATAGAATTTAAGGCTCTGGTGGAAAACCATACAGAGAAGAAGATAAAGGTGCGAAGGACAAATAATGGTGGGGAGTTCTGCAAGAAGGGATTTGAAGAGTTCTATAAGAAGTGTGGTATAGCACGACAGAAGACTACCCCATACACACCTCAACAAAACGGAGTTGCAGAAATAATGAACAAAACACTGATGGAAAAGGCAAGAAGCATGCTCAGTGGTACCGAGTTAGGACAAGAATTCTGGGTAGAGGAAGTGGAGACTGCATGTTACTTGGTTAACAGATCACCTTCATTAGTGTTGGAGGATAAGACTCCACATGAGGTATGGATTGGTAAGAAACCCTCTCTTTCACATCTGAGGGTATTTGGATGTGATGCATATGTACATGTTCCAAAGGAGAAAAGGACCAAGTTGGATAATAAATTTGAAAGGTGCATCTTTATTGGGTACAAGGATGGTTTAAAGTGTTACAAGATTTGGAACCTGGAAACAAGGAAGGTTGTGTACAACTGATATGTGGTGTTTAGAGAGGTGAAAGATGTTGTTAAACATGAATTCCTACCAAAGGAACCTGAGAAGATAGAGTTTGAGCTAAAGGAGGATGAATCAGACTCTACAACAGAAGAAGAATTAGAAGAGGAAGAGCCACAAACTCCAGCTGTGAGAAGATCAATTCGGGAAAGAAGACAACCAGAAAGGTATAGTCCATCTGCTTTCTGTTCAAATTTTTCTTTAACTATAACTGATGATGATCCCAGAACCGTCAGGGAGGCAATAGATTTAGAGGATGGAAAACTCTGGAAGGAGACCATGGTTGATGAAATGACATCCTTGCATAAAAATGAGGCATGGGCTCTGGTGGAGTTGTCGGCTGGAAGGAAGCCCATCGAGAGTAAATGGGTGTTTAAGAAGAAGATGAATGTAGAAGGCAAGGTGGAGAAATACAAAGCTCAGTTGGTAGTAAAATTTTATTCCCAGGTGTTGGGAATTGATTTTGGTGATTTTTTTCTCCTGTTGCCAAAGTTACTTCTATTAGATTACTTTTATCTGTTGCTGCTGCATTTGATTTTGAGGTAGAACAGATGGATGTGAAGACAACATTTCTTCACGGAGATATGGAAGAGGAGATCTACATGAAACAACCTGAAGGCTTTCTGGTGAAGGGAAAGAAAGAACTAGTATGCAGGTTAAAGAAGTCTCTGTATGGGTTAAAACAGTCACCAAGGATGTGGTATTAGAAATTTAATACCTATATACGGGGACTTGGCTTCACCAGAAGCAAGGAGGATCACTATGTTTATTTTAAATTAATTGGTGACCGTGTTATTTATTTGGTCTTGTATGTTGATGATATGTTCTTGATTGGAAATGACAAAGAAATTATCCAAGATTTGAAGACCCAACTGTTCTCAAAATTCAACATGAAGGGTCTTGGTGCTGCAAACTATATTTTGGGCATGGAAATTAAGAGAGACCGGGCAAAGAGGAAGCTATGGTTAAACCAGAAGAAGTATGTAGAGACTATATTATAGAGGTTCAGTATGCAGGATAGTAAACCGGTGAATGTTCCGATTCCTGTAGGCCGTGTAAAGCTGTCTGTTGAGCAGTGTCCCAAGACACAAGAAGAAGAGGAGGATATGTCCTATGTTCCATATGCAAGTGCATTGGGTAGCCTGATGTATGCAATGGTCTGTACTAGACCAGAAATTGCACATGCAGTGGGAGTATTGAGTAGGTTTATGTCAAACCCAGGGAAGGAGCATTGTACAACAGTGAAGCAGGTTTTCAGATATTTGCGTGGCACTAATGATTATGGCTTGTGCTACCAGGGAAGACCAGGATTGGAAAGAGTGTTGTAAATTTGTGGTTTTGTTGATGCAGACTGGGCTGGAGATCTGGACCAAAGAAGATCTACAAGTGGGTATGTCTTTAGCCTATTTGGAGGTGCAGTTAGTTGGTTGAGTAAAAGACATTATGTAGTGGCTCTTTCAACTACAGAGACAGAATACATGGCAGCCACTCATGAAAGCAAGGAAGCAGTTTGGTTGCAGAGATTGTGTTCAAGTATGGGGTTGGTGCAACAAGCTATAAGGATAAACTGTGATAGCCAAAGTGAAATTTTCTTGGCTAATAACCCTGCTTATCATTCAAATACAAAGCACATTGATGTTCAATATCACTTTGTGAGATATATGGTTGAGGCTAAAAGGGTGTTGCTGGTAAAGGTGGACACTTTGAAGAATGTTGTAGATGCATTGACGAAGTCTGTGAGCACTCAGAAGTTCTCTTGGTGTAGAGAAACAATGGGTGTTGCAAAGCTGGACTAATGACTCAACTCTCTTGTGGCCCCCTGTGGAAAGAAAACAACAAGTGGGAGAATGTTGGGTATTTGTTATATTCTTTCCATGACTAGTCATGTGCGGGGCGGCGATAGCATGCCCTGTACGTTGCACCGGGCGCAGTAGGGGGGTCAGTCCCTCTTGTTCGGGGTCTGAGGCAGTGCCCCGGGAAAATTTTTTTGGACCCTATTTTTCGGTGGGCGGACCCGCCCATGGTTTGTGCATGGGTTTGCACATGGTTTTGGGGCATGATGGTTTTTGGCCCCTGGTATTTTGTAGATCCAGTCAAGGGAACTACGGTTATGTTCTAATCCAGGGTTAATGGATTGGGGTTTATGTATGCTTTGACATGTATATATATGTGTTGTAACACTAAAAGGAATATAATGAAAAATCAAGCTGGTCGTCCCCATTTTGGATCCAGGGGAAAATCTCTGTGTACATCTGTTTTATGTTTTTTTCTCTCGTTATTGTTTATTTTCTGTTTTTAAGATTCATTTGTAGATAATTTATGTACAAGATTAAAACCTACACCAACACTGTACAACCCAGATTTCACCAAAGAATTCATCTTAAACACCTTTGCCTCAGATTCGTCACTAGCAGTCGTCCTCACCCAAAAGGATGAAAGTCATGATGAATGACCTATATCATTCATGAGCTCGAGATTGCAAGGTGTGGAGCTGAACTATCCAGACATAGATAAGCATGCATATGCAGTCTACAAAGCAGTAAAGAACTTCAAGACTTACATTCTAAATAACCACGTGATGGTTTTTTCCCCTCACCTTGCATTCCGTTCATTGTTCGTATAGAAAGAGCTCATTGAGCAGAGGAATAATTGGATGGCGTGTCTTCAAGAATATGACTTGGAATTTAAGCCCGCACATACAGTCAAAGGCCATGGATTATATAAGCTAGCCGCCGAAGGGGAAGATTCGCACAATGACGATGCAGGAAGTTGGGATCACGAGATTGAAATGTACCAAGAAAAACATGTGCACACCTCAGACTCACCATCTTGGTACTCACACCTAACACAATATCTGGGACAAGGGACCTTGGGCCCGACCTTGTCTGCAAAACAGAAGCGAGCTGTGAAGCTTAAGGATGCATCCTACTAGCTACTATAGGGAAAATTATTCCACAAACTCAACAACGGTGTTCTGCTAAGGTGTTTAGATTTTGAAGATGTGCAATGTGTTCTAAAGGATATTCACGATAGACCAGCATGGGGGCATTATGCAGGTGACACCACTCCACATAAGATCATGAGGGATGGATTTTATTGGCCGAACCTATTTAAGGATGCTCACACTTATGCTCGTAAATTCCCCGTGTGTTAGAAGTGTGCTGGTAGGGAAGCCCGTTCATTCGCCCCGCTTCAGTCTATATCAGTGGAAGAACCATTTCAACAATGGGGTCTAGACGTCATCAGAGAAATTTTACTACACTCTTCCAAACAACACCGGTATATCCTGACAACTACTGACTATTTCACGAGGTGGGTTGAAGTTGTGTTGCTTGCAAAATCAACAACCATGAGGTAATATTTTTCATTAATCTTCACATCATTACCAAGTTCACCGTTCCAACCTTCCTTATATTTGATAATGCCACTTATTTTTCATCTTTCAAGTTATATGATTTTTCTCTTGAGAATGGTATTGTTTTGAAACGTTATGCTAAATATTACCCTCAAGGCAATGGGCTAGCCGAGTCGACCAACAAAAACTTAATCTTCATTATCAGGAAACCTCTGCCCTCCTAAGAGATGAACTAGCAGAATTCTCTTAATAATTCTCTATGGGTTGATTGAATCACACCAAAACCCTCTTTGGGAACCTCTCCCTTCTTCTTAGTCTATGGGAATGAAGTTATTCTTCCTCCTAACCTCTCCCTTCTTGCCCTTCAATTGTCTCTAGTATCACGTGGCACCCCTTGCCCCACTATGCAGGCCCACATTGATACCTTGCTTAAGTTAGAAGAGGAAAGGCAAAAATTCAAATAGAAATTTTCTGCTCAACAAAGCCGAATCAAGAGGTGGTTTGATAAGAAGTATTCTAGGAACAGAGAGTTCGAGGTAGGCGACCTAGTGCTCAAATGGAACAAGGCCCATGAGGATAAGGGAAAGCATACCAAGTTTCAAGCCCTGTTGATAGGCCCATTCCAAATTTTGGAAAAGATTGACCAACACACGTACAGGTTTCAAAATCTGGAGTGATGGGTAGAAACCCTCCCAGTGAATGGTTATGACCTCAAATACTACTTTACCTTCCGCATGTTTTGTTTACCTTTCATGCTTTCTACATTTGTTGTTTTCCATTTCTTAATAAAATATTCATCCTAGATAGGCTTTCCGAAATATCTCTCAAATGTCAAGAACTCTGAAGGTTGTTGCAATTGTTACACAACTGACAGAACTATACATGGAGTTGCGCTTGCACTTAATCAGTCCTAATCCTTGGCCTAGGTGGATTCATGAATTTGAGAATTGCGGGGAAATTAGTTAAATCGAGACATCCTAGTGTGAGAGGCCAACCCTGAATGCTGACTTAGTGTTGCATTGAAAACAAACAGGTGATATAGGAAGCTTGACAAAGGGGAAAGAAATAATCTTATCGAGCGAAAAATTATTCGGGAAATAATAAAGTCTCTTAATAAAAGAAAGAAACAACCTATTTTGCAAAGTAAAATAAGTCGGGATCCCTCATCTGCCTATGAAAATAATCGCTACAAAGAATAAAGTGCCATGAGAAGATACAAATAAGTGCTATACGTACATGAAATAGATAAGGGTAAAGGATTGAGAAATTCTTCCTGTGCAAAGAGTTGATGCAACAACTCCGCCGACGTACTGTCTAGGCTCGCTCGCAATAGAGAAACGTTGTGATTTCTAGGCAGTGACTTTGCCAGGTACCGTTCAGGCTCGTTGGTAGAAGAGCAACACTAAAGACATATAAGATATACTGAAATATATAAATCTCACATTGTTATTTGGACCCCTACGTCGAGTCACCAAGGTTATGAAGCATTGAGTGTTATCAAACCGATTCGAAGCAGCCAGGGCCATCCGATCCATGAAGATTAAAGAATAATGCTAGTGGGACCCACAAGATGGAAGTAAAACCTACCCAGATCCCCCCCGCCATCCAAGGTAAAGTGCAAGCAAAGTTTTTGAGGTTCTATCGGTGAATCGCCAATTGTTGTAGTCATTACAACTACCTTCCGAAATTTGGCACCCGTCCTAAATTTCAGAACCTTTGCACCTTTGGTGAGATCCATGTTATTAGAAGCTACCCTTAGTCAGTGTATACGTTCCTAGATCATTCCCCACTCCCATTAGCTTTCAAGCCTAAAGCCGGAAAAATTAGTGACTCCTAGTCCATTTTTTGTTTTTTTCGCCTAAGTATAGTCGTATAGGTTGCATCCTCCTTAAATTTGATTCCCCATGACTTTGCAACCCAACGACCCTAAAGGAGTCAAAAGGTCACAAAAGTCAAAGCCCACTTGAAAATTTCATCTTGTGACTTACGCGACTCTGCGACCTACGTGACCTAGAAAGAGGTCAAAAGGTCGCATAGGTTGCGGGCCTCCTTCAAAACCAAATGTGCGACTCATGCGACCTAGCGACCCAATGATCCCCTTAAGTCGCACGGTCCCATAGGTTGCACAGGGGGATCTTACCCTACTTTGTGACCTTTCCACCTCGTGACTTTGCAACCCCGTGGCCGCATTAATTACCTGCATGTGCTACTTATTATATATAGGAGGTCTACGCAAGTCACACTCGACTAGCATGATGAAGCTCTTGAGGGTGTATGAATACCCAATATGAGATATTTTTTATCCAGCTAAGTCGCTCTAACCTCCAGTGATTATTTTTTATTGCCATGTGTGCTTACCTACCCCCATCTCCCGCTTACCTAAGCCGAGGAAGGATTTATTTCCCTCTTTTCTTCATTTTTTAACCACGATCCCTTTTATTTTCCTTTTCACTTCATGTTTAACCCATACAATCCTCTTTTTACTGGTTAAGGCCAAAATGCACTCTACTAGTCTGTTCCCCCTCTTTTCCATCCTTCTCGAAGCTCAGAAACATCCCTAAACTTGAGTCCTTCCTTCTATTTATTCCCCATTTCCGCCCCACCCACGTAGGTCACACTGGGTGAATTCAAGACAGGTGCCCTAGCGCGACTTGTGGCCAACGCGACCCCACGAATTTCCATGTTCGTGACCTCACGACCTCACGATTCAGCGACCTTGTGACTTAGTGACTCAACAACCACACTACCTAGTCGTGAAGGTTGCATGCAACCTACCACTCAGGTCGCACAGGTTGCATGCCACCTACCACACTACCCATACCTTCTCAGGCCTTAAGTGGTTTGGATCAATCAATTTTATTGCCATATTGCTGCATTCATGCCATATATATTATCGTGGGAATGTTTTTTAAACATGACAGGTGACGTGGATGTCTAACTCAACTACATCTCAATCTCTTTCCTTTTAGGTGATATGGCACCTCCAACCATTAGAAGACGACAAAAGAGTTCGGAGGTCAGTGTGTAGGAAAGATATCAAGTCCCTACACCGACACCTATCTATGGGGACACGACCTGTGTCTTCAACAGAAGTTCCAAAATAACATGATATGATGTTTACACTGAGTTATCAAATCATGACATCCTAGAGGACCAAGAAGACTTCCAAGTGTACATAAATGTTAAGAGGTCAAAGTTACGCCACATCACATTACACCCTCCTATTTTCCTATGTGCAGAAGTCATTGACTAGATCTTGTGCAACACAAATTCTACTGCGTGGGTAATAATAGATCACTATGGGAAACCATCCACCAATATATTTGCCAAAGACACCGAGATATATTTTGGGCTACCAGAGAAGGAGGGATATTTCAACTCCTGATGGTTCGTGATGCATGATGTCCCAATCTAGAACACGATAAGGGGCTGGTGGCAAGACCTCTCTAAGTTCAAAGGAAAAAAATATCATCAGTAAAAAATGGAGGGGCTCCGAAAATTCTATCGCCTCATAGCAGCTATGATGTGTCGATTTTATAGGAGGTTAGATATCAGTGCTTTCAGTGGAACGTGGGTTCCCCTAATGCACACAGTTTCCACCTATGGTACAATATTCAATTGGGCTCACCTGTTAGTATTAACATTGAGGATAATCATAACCACAAGTCCTAGAAGAAGGACTAGCATCTGAGTTTTATATGGCCTTGTACTTATTGGATGCAGTCTGTGCTAGATGTCACTTTGATTGCTGGCCCAAAAACTAGAACCCATTTACTGGGGGCCATATTCACAAGGAGTTACGAATATTCTGGGACTCACAGTACAAGCAGGACCTCGATATCATACTAGATGCATTCATTGCCTCACTATACCTATTGCTACATGGGGAAGATACGCCTTTCATGTTGAGAAGAGCCATGGAAACAGTGATATGGGTAGCACACTGGTTTCCAATCTAGAAAGGCAGGTACATCAAGGTTTTTTGTTCCTTCAAACCTCCCCATGCACTGCCAAGGTTTGTCATCGATAAGTTGTTATTGCAAGAGGTCTGCTACCAGATGACTGGAAAATTCTTGAAGATGCTGAGAAAAGGGAAGAATAAACCCTAGCTAACCCTCCCTCTTACTATCAGAGCTTACATAGTTGAAAACTTTAAGGAATTGGAGGCATAAGCCGAATAGATGAAAGTGTTCTGGTTCGTACCTCTGTACTTTCAGTCCTATGACCCCGAAAGGATCATACCAACCCACTCTAAGAAGGCCAATTTTAATTGGTCTTATCAACACACAAAGGTAGCCTGTGAAAACGAAATAAGAAATTGGTACAACAAAGACAGGAAGCTAGGCCTAGGTGAAGAGACAGAAGGGGAAGAGGAGCAAGAGGGACATTCCCAAGAGAACGCGAGTTTGTAGGAAAGGTACATGATCATGAAAAGAAGGATGTAGACATGAGGGTCCTCTTCCACGTCAAAGAAACCCAAGAACACGACAATCAAAGGCTCTCTGACCAAAAAAAATAGAGAAGGGAACAATGAGACCTTAGAACAAAGGAATGCCTTCCTAGAGAAACAAAAATAAGAGCTTAGGAGGAAGAGGGAGGAAAAAGATAAGAGGTCGCAAGGCTCCATGGGCCAACAACAAGAAGAAGAGAATCAAATAAAGTGACAAGAATAAGAACAACGAAGGATAAAAACAAAAGAATTGAGAAGAAAGGAAGAAGAGGAGGCATGAACCAAGAAAGTAGAAGAAGAATAGAGAAGAGCCGAAGAGTTGAGAAGAAAAGAGAAAGAGGAGGAAGAAATATGGCAATAAGGTGGAACGAGCATGGAAGCTGAGAGCACTGGGAACTACACCTTGATGAGTGGATTTACTTGCCCCCACTAGAAGTTCCCCCGTCCACCCCCATCACTGGTGGTCATTTTCCCCTTTCAGAGTTAGGCCTCTCGGAGGAAAGAGAAGACGAGGTACTTGATTTATCTCAACTTTCCTTCGACCAGTTCAACCATAAGATGAGACAATAAAGGAGAAAATGCTTCACCAAGAATCCGACTGAACCTTTGGTGGAAAATATAGAAAATGATATAGTCCTAGACACTAGAACCAATCCCAAAAATATTGCTTCAGGCGAAACCGCTTTTGCAGCTGCAACCAATATGAACGTAGGGAGAATGGGAAAACAAATTGCAGAACTACGGAGCAGCCTCCACTCAGCTAAAAAAAGGGCCAACATGGATGAAGAGGAAAATAAGGCTCTGTAGAGGAAAACAAAGTGCTGCGACTAACGCTCGCTAATGCAAGCGAGCTACAAGTTGCCATCAAAAGCGAAGCTGACATGATAGGTGGAGCCATGATACTAGTCTATGAGGAGATGATGAAGCTGTGTTAGTTGGTCATTCCTATGGATGCTATACAAGCAGATACCAAGAAGAAATCATCTAAGTTAAAGGATGCCTCAACAGCTTTGGATAAAATCATGGAATGGAATGACAAGTACCTCAAGGTGCCAAACACCTTGCCAAAGAAAGATTGGATCACCACGCAAAATGATAAAGTACAATTGCGCATAAAGATCCAATCTCAGGATAAGCTCACCAAAGATGTGGACAAGGTTATATCTGCATTTAATCATGTGACAAGGTGACCAAGGAAAATATCACCCAGTACATAGTGGAACCTATTAGGATATACACGAAATTGGCTACCTTATCCAACCAAGTCAATGCCAAGAAGGTCACGCTAATTCCTGACGCACTGGACATGGGGCATAAGGTTGATGCACATGATAGACCATCTCATTTTTGTTGCACAACATGATAGATTAGGGGAAACTGAACCAAATCTGAAGAGAAACATGATGGAGTCCATAGGTCGCAACCGACCATAGGTAGCAATCGGCTGTAGGTTGCAATTGTCCATGGGTCACAATAGTCCCTAGGTCGCAAGCAACCCCTGGTTGCAAGTAAGCCCAAGATTCAAGGGAAGGCCAAGGACCAAGGCAACTCAAAGTTCATCTCGACCTACATGTACATGCTCAAGTGATATTGTAGCAGAATTTTTTTGGTTTTGGGACTTTGGAGAGAGATATATTGTTCTTATTGAATGTATGTTTTTTTTGGAATACAAGAAGTGTTATTGGATCTCACCATTGGATCCAATGAAAGTCTCTTGTTTTATTGTGTTGTGAATATTGTCTCTTCACTGATAAATGATTCTTCGATTATTGGTGAAACTTTATACTCATGTATTCTCTTGTGTTATGAGTTCTCTTACAACACATGGATGGTATATGATTCTCTAACTTTAAAGATATGTCAATGAACTGATTTTTTGATATTTTCTTTAAATCATGATTGGAATGTGCATAGGTTATAAGTAAACTACTTAGCCATTGCGATCTATTTTCCCATTTGTTAAGTAACATCGTTATAATTATGATCTTGGTAATTTTTTTGCTAACAATGTTTTTCGTGAGTTTCATGCTTTGAAATCTACTTTTCTATTCATGGTATTATGTTTCAGAGGTGGTTCATCAATCACTGACTTGTGTTCATTCAACATATGTGTATTCTCCTCTAAGTGAGTCCCCTCCTGGTCCAAAAACCATCTCCACCAACTTAACGGAAACTAGGCCTACATACCAGATGTGATCCTCAAACCAAATGTTGTAGAGTCTAATTGGGATTCTGCACTACGGAGATCCCCTCCTGCTGGTAATACATTTCAAACCTTCAACAATATGCTACTATCACATGCTTCTCTCTATGATGTTATCCAAAATCAATATTCTTATAAAGAAAACAACAATGCATGCTATCCTAAGGAAATACCAATTTTACCAAGAGCCTGACAAACTATATGCCTTCTTTAATAGTAAAAACATTTCACTTCTTCTTTCTTCGACTTCTTCTAAGGTTATCCTGTTTCCTAAACTATGAGAACCTCACTTATTTCCTTTCACTTGTTGTTCTGTTGGCTTGGACAGTCCCTCTTATAGTGTCCAAATTCATTGCACTTAAAGCATTAAACCTTGGACATATCTTTCTTCTTGGACTTCTTGGACTTTCCTTTCTTCAACTTCTTGACTCGAGCTAGAAAGGATTGAAACTACTCATCTGATCCAATGGCATTTTTTACCTTGATTATTTATTCTTTGAAAATGCAATGTGCCCATAAATCATTAAAGGGAGTTGAAACTTTCTTAGAGTAGATGCAGGTTGCAAAGCTGCTCCATTTAGGTGGAAATGTGTTTGATACACATATGGTCATTTCTGAATAAAAAATTGTCTCTCCAAGTCCCTGCAAATGATCTCTTAATTGAGGTATATTAATCAAAATGATTCCATGTCCTCATCCTTTGATTTCTTCATTTTGTATATTTTATTATGAAAACACATCTTTTGTCCTGATGTACTTACAGAGTACAAGCTCACTAGCTTGTCATACATTGCCTTGGAAGTTTTCAAATTTGCAACAAATGGAAAAAGAGGATCCTTCATTGATTCAACTATGATAATTTGTGCCCTTACTTCCCCTTTCTTGTACTTTTCTATTTCTTGAGTCTTGTATTTGTCAGGTTTAGTAATTTCCCTAGTTGCATATTCCATTACCTCATGCTCTATAAGTCCATGTGAGTCTTTTTCTTCCCTACAAGGTAATTTAATGCTCCAACGAGATTATATCTCTCCTTGTAGAAAAAACCCACATGAATAGTAGACTTATACATAAAGTAATAATATGATACTTAATTGATAACCAAGATTCTCATCCTCCTTGATGATGTCTTCAACCTCTCAGTGTCAGCCTATAAAACCTGTCACCAATGATCAAATGGGCTCTTTCATGTATTGTTAGGGTCTCATAGTCAATTTTTTGTCATTTCATTAGGTTTCAATTAAACATTTGGTCACTGGGTATTAGGTCTAGGAATCTTTCTACTCCTTCCAATTTTTTCACATGCTGGTCCTTGTCATCAGTCAGCTGAGTGTATCATCATTCCAGTCATCACCATCATGATTTCATTCAGTTCAGTGTCTCCATTAGGTTATTAGGGTTTTAAGGTCACCAAATCTGTTATTTCATGCATAAAATTCGACAATTGGAGGAGTGGTAATAGGCAAGTTTGTTCAATAAAGTTTTATTTCAAAATGTAATTTATTTTTTCTATTATGTAATAAGTTCCTAAGTTATAAAGTTGAAACTAAAGGTTATAAGGCTACAAGGTTCTAAAAAAAAGTGAGATTCATGAGGTGGGCCATCCTACCTAATTGATGAAATGACTCCAAAGAAAGCTATAAAATAAAAAAGAGAAACTCATTTGCACTCTTCTATCCTCCTAGCATCGAGCTCCCCTCTCCCATTGGAAAAAATTTGCAGGCGCTGTGCACAGGAACACTATGCTACACATAGAGACACTTTGCTGTGCACGACACTGCACACAGAGACACTTCGCTGCGCATCTGGCCAATGTTTTGCAGAAATGATTTTTAGCAATAAAGTTGGTTTTTGAAGGCTTCACTTCAGCCATTACAACTTCCATCCTCTTCCAGAAGTAAGTCGAAGTCTTTCATCTCTTCCTTTGCACTATTTACCAATAAAATTTAATAAAAAACATATTCTCCTAGGGTTTGATTAGACTTCATGGTTTTGGTTTCCAAATTCTAAATTGCTACACAAAAACCTAGTTTTCTTGCCCCTACACCTCTATTTACAGTTGATAGACCACTTCCATACACTACACAACCTTATTTCCTTCATTTCTATCATTTTCTCCATAAACCCTATTCTAACCTATGTCCTTTTAGGGCAGGACTGCATTTTGTTCTTTTCCACCCCCTCCCCTCACTTATTTCCTAAATTTTCATTTTCCCCTACTCATTAGCATCACTCCCTGCCCTCCTAAATTTTCTCAAAAATTTAGGAAACTCCCAAACCCATCTTATCACTTCATCCACTCATGGCTGCAAAATTGATTGTGTTTCTTGCCTTCCACCTAGGGTTTGAAAGTATGGAAGCTGAATCATCACCATAAGAGAAAAGGAAGTATAACAAAGTGGGAAAAATACTGAGGTTTGAGCCCTACAATTGCAATGAAATCACTTCCTCTCCATTTATTAAGTGGTTTGAATATGTGGATTCTTTAGGGTTTTGTCAAAGGGTGCAGGAAGTGGGCTATCATGAGCAACTCAAAGGTATTTTTTCCATCACTTTGAAAGGAGAAAAGGCTACTATTGCAGGGATTGATTTCATATTTTCAGTAGATTCCATATCTCATGCCACAGGAATACTAAATCATGGTGAGAATTGGTTCAAAGGCATGAAACTAGACCTTGAAGAATACAAGCCCTACCTGAAATCACAACACAAAGGAGCTCATTCACATGTTTTTCCATTTCGGTATTTCCTGAAAAGATATCCACCATTAATGAAGGTTGTCATGAAGTTATTTCCATGCAAGGGCATATTTTCAAGGATGTATCAATGCCACACTAGATTACTCATGCACTTCACAACTGCTAAATCTCTCAATTTGTGCAATTTCTTGTATAGGAGCATGATTAAAATTTCTGAAAGGGTGCAAGTGAAAAGAAAAGAGCATTATCCTAGAATTTTTCATCATATTTTGGTAAAGGTTATAATTCTCCATTAGTTAGCATAAAAGAATATGACATGGGATTCCTTCATTGAGGCAGCTTTTCAAATGCCCATAATTACTGCACCAAGCCAGCAACAAACCATGTCACCTACCATGGAGGAGGTGGGTTCACCAAATAGGGTGGAAGCTCAATCACCCAAAGAATGAGTGACAAATAAACCTAGGGCTAAGATCACTCAGACATATCAGAGAAGCAAAAGGCTTGTGTTTGCTCCTCAAATTGAGGAAGGGGCCAAGTCCACATCAATAGAGTAGGGAACACCATTACAACATGAGACACCTATGCATGATGAGGAGCATGACTTTGACATAGTAGACTTGCAGGCCAGTGAAGAACATGAAAACCTAGAGGATCATCAAAGACAAATATTCACTGATAAAAGAACTCCAAGACAACTTGGCAAGGGTTAATTTCATCATTTCCTTCCTAGAGCAAGAAAACAATCAGTTGGCTTTAGATAAAAGTCAGTTTGAAACTAGTAAGCATGATGTGAAAGGAAAAGCATTGGCTGTCAATGAAGAGTCGGAGAAGCATGAAGAAAATATTACAAGGAAAAGGCCAAGGACCATGGGTCTCAAAAGAGCATTGTAGAAGGAAAGAGAGCAAAATCCATCAGATGAAGAGTTTAATTTTGAAGATAGGAAAGCCATGGAAATCAATGAAAACAAGGAGTTTTGGCTTGAGAAAGTCAATATTAATTTGGAGAATCTCCTTGAAAAGGCCAACAGGTACAATAATATGAAAAAACACTTGGCTGACCACTACTATGCAATAAATCATATTTTCAATGTCAAAGTCAAACAATTGCAAGCAAAGCTAGAGGAGACCCTAAAAATTCAAAAGGAGAAGGAAAACTTGGACATACTTGCTGATGATTCCCTAGTGGCATAATACACCTTTTCTGACATCTCTAGTCTCAGATTTGGTAAAGAATTTTTGCATTTTGGTGAAATTTGCTGCACTTTTGAGAAATTTGGCAGTTTTGGTTATGTCCAGAAGCGCAACGAGCTCATGCCACGCTTCTTCCCTAGGCCTCCAATTAGAAAAAAATATACATTTTTGGAAATATGGTCGCCTCCTCTCCAAACCAATTTCCTCATTTTTCGGGTCTAGGGCACAAATTTTGAGAAAAATCCAGAAAAGAGGCCAAAAAACATGTCTCTGCCTCTCTTTTTCACTTTCGCTGCACGCCTGGAGACACCTTGGGAGAATGAATATATCTCAGCCTATAAAGGGTCAATTTTCATGCTTAAATACTCCAAAGACAATAAAACTCTCCAAGATTTCTAGAACAAGTCTCATTTTTGGATTTGGACTTTAGGAAGGCACCCAAACGTGGCCTCCAAGAGCTCACTTCTCATTTGCAAATTACTGATAAATTTTCATGAAATTTCACCGTGTAAATTTTGGCAATTCACAGTTTGACTGTGGTAAAAGTCAAGGGGGAAAAGTAAATGAATGTAAGGGGTAAAAGTAAATGTAAATGGGTTAAAATAGGGTTTCTTAGGTGTTTTATCCTCCATTTAATGCTTTGAGTAAATGTCTCATGATAGTTAGAAAAAGAAGAAAATGGTTGTGTAACCTCCCTTGTATGTAGCAGACATTGGATAGGTGCATGAATTTTGTTTTCTTGTTGTAAATTCGGCCTCCAAGGGAGGATTTCTACCTTAGTGACTATATTAGGCACTTTGTAATCATTTTGAAAGGTTGGATGCTGTGGAATTGAGCCTTGTGGATACTAGTGTACATGTGAATTTGGCAGGAAGTAATAAACAAAATTTGTAGCTATTGTAGTGGGATACCTGTGGTATGTGCTTTAGCAGTGTTTTTCCTTTTGTGATCATATGTTTGAATTTATTTTACCTTCCATTTACATTTCCATGCTTCATGTATTTGTTTCCTAAGTTAATAAACATAATTCATTGATATAATGCTTTGTTTTGGAGAAGCTTTCACATTTTTGTTCATATTCTTCAGATATAAACGAATTCATGAGATTCATTCTCATTTTGAAACCTTAAAAAACCACCCTATACATAAATATATCTCTAAAGTGATAAAGTATGTGCCTACCTTTCCCCATTACATCTCTACAAATCTGATTTTCAAAGCCGAGACCTAGTCCTCCTAAACCTAAGCCACCAACCAACACAAAATAATCAAATCAACCAAACCCTGATCTAAACATACCTAGCCTAATATCCTTTACACTCATGTCAACCCTTGACTGTGATCTCATAGAGAGAGCCCTCTCAACCTGGTAGGGCTAGCTACTAGGTCAAAGTGGTCTGTGGTTTCCTTTTTCAGTTTCCATTTAAGCCTTCAAAGAACTGGTGGAGTGCTAACATTCTGGCTCCATTACCGGGGACGAAGTGACAGATATTCCCTAGGTGTACTATTACTTTTCATAAAATTCTAGGCCTGTGGGTGATAGGCCCTAGTGTTCGTGAAGGCTGATTAAAAAATTGCAGAGAACCGAGTTGCAGAAACAAAGAACATTCTATCTTTGAAAAGATACACAAGATCGAATCCTGATCCACATCCAACTTCTCCAGTTGAAGATCTAGAGAAACTCATCAGAAAGCAGAGATGTCAGCACTCAAAGATTCAGTCAGGTCCATATTCATTGGTAAGGTCTACATCATTACCTACAAAAGTATTATCCCTTGAAGATATTCCATTCGATTTTAAATTTGAATTATCTCTGTTTAGATCAAAATAAAAAACTTCCTTGTCTGAAATAGTGTTTGATCCCCTAAGGTTGACTGAAGTTACATCGTTATCTCAAATAGTATTGGATTCTTTGAAGCTTGAAGATAACACATTATCTGAAGAGTCTAAATTTGAGTCAGATTTTGATAGGAAAGTCTGGAGTCAGTTTGATAAACTTGAAAAATTAGCTAACCAGCTCCAATATACATTGAAAAAGCTATCATCCAGTATCAGAAAGAGTCTTTGTTCACTCCCTCACCATCTCAATCAGTGGCTGCTTCTTCTTCCATCCCGTTTTCTTCATTACCTTCTCAGTCTACCCCTCCCATTGTTACTCCTGCACCACATTCAGTAGGGTTCATGGCGAGATTTGCACCTCTAATTTTACCTGGTCAACTTGCACCCTTACCACAGGGTTATGGTCAAAGAATTCCTCCCTTTGATGAAACCTCATATATTAGTGCCAAAAAACACCTAGTGAAAGTCATTGACTTCATTGATATAGAAGAGATTGATGATGATGATGAAAAAATGAGGATCATTTCCCAAAGCTTCTACGGGGATGTAAAAACATGGTTTCGTTCTTTGACTTCCAATGCCATAGGAAATCTAGAGCAGTTAACTGATGCATTTACAACTATATGGGAAGTGAAAAAGAATCCACTTTAGATTCTTTTCGAGTATGAAAATTTAAAAAGAAATCCAAATGAGTCTGTTCAGGATTTTACTGCTCAATTTAACCGGGTGTATAAATCAAATCCAAATGAAATCACGCCTCCTCTAGGTTTGACTCTCTTGCACTATCTGGATGTTTTTGATTCAGATATGGCATATTAAGTCCGAGAAAAAAATCCTGCAACACTTGAGGAGATGCAAAAAAATATAGTTAGTGTCGAAGCAAATTTGACAATAAAAAAGTCAAAGACCAAAGGTGAAAGAAAGGTGACAATCAAGGGAGAACCATCCACATCCTTTGATGAAAAATTGGATACTCTGATTAGTACTGTGGAGAGAATGGTGGATAGAATGTCTATCACTGAAAGGAAACCAAAAACATCGGTTCGAAATCCTAATTTCTGAGGTCAGCAACAACAACTTCAGTTTAGGATTAAACAGAGGGAATAAAAAGCTTCGAGAGACAAAAATGAAGTATATGATCACCAATAAAGAGAAACCAAACAATCACCCTATCAATTCTGTACATACTGATCTTGAGTCCTTTGTTTTGTTTAATGATAGTGGTATTGATGAATTAGATAGTTAGATTATAGAAGTTGAGGAAATTCTAGAAATTTCAAATAGTGTCAGAGCAGTTTTGGATGAAGGACAAGGAAATAAGCCTAGTGCTTCAGATCAGATATCAGAAAAATCAGAAAAAGAAAATGAAAAGGTTTAAAAAGTGGCTCAAAAGGAAGAAACAAATCAAACTGAAAAATTCCAGCTTTCTAATGATGAAAATGGTCTTTGGACCATGGATTTTGATGGTGCCTTAGGGAAATATGGGGTAGGCATTAGAATTTGGATTAGTAGTCCAATTCATCAATCAGGTAAAATTCCCAAAAATGTGAGATTGTTTTCCTATAAGTTGGCGTTCATTTGTTCCAATAATGAAGCTGAGTACGAGGCATTGATCACTAGCCTCAAAATTCTAAAAAAGTTAGGTGCAAAAATAATTTCTGTTTATGGCGACTCCGAGCTTGTAATCAAATAGGTAAAAGGGGAATACTAGGAAAAGCATCCAAGAATGAGAGCATATAGAGATATTGTACTTGACATTCTCAAAGTGTTTCCTGAATATACATTGTCAGTTGTACCAAGAAGTCGAAATCTTATGGCAGATTCGCTTGCTATAGCATCAAGTAACTTTACAATTCCCATATTTTCTAATAGGAAGTTTTAAATTCATGTCAAACACCAAACATATTTTCCTGACAACTTGAGGTATTGGCAAGTGTTCTAGGATGACAAACAGGTGAATAATTTTCTATAGATGGAAGGTGAATTTGAAAATTCCTATATTGATGAAGTATATGATAAATATGATCAAGTGATCGAGGCTACTCAGGTTCATGTGTTACAGCTGAAATATAATAACATTCCAAGGGATCTTGTACCTTTGGAAGAGTTGTTCGATTGAGATGATGTTTCTAGAAAGCTGACCATGGTTCCTACTGAGAAAGGTGTCAAAGATGTGAATATTGGAACAACATAAAATCCAAAAATGGTTAAGTTGTCCAAGTCCTTATCTCCAGAGGTGAAAGCTAAATACATAGCCTTATTGTCTGAATTTTACGATGTATTTGCTTGGGACTATGTAGATCTGAAAGTATATGACAGAAATATCATCCAACATATAATTCCAGTCAAGCCTGATCAAAATCCCTTCCGACAAAAGCTGAGAAGTATTAATCCAAGTTTGTTACCATCAATAGAGAAAGAGGCAAACAAATTTTTTAAAGTTAGTATCATTGTTCCCATTAGATTTTATGAATGGATGTAAAATCTTGTTCTGGTGAGAAAGAAAACTCAAGAAATCCGTCTTTGTATTGATTTAAAAAAATTTGAATAAGGTGTCTCTAAAAGATAACTATCCCCTTCCTAAGATGGACCATATCCTACAGAGAGTGGTTGGGTCCTCTCGAATTTCGCTTCTTGATGGATATTCGAGATATAATCAAATCTTAGTGCATAAGGATGACTGAGACAAAACTTCTTTCATGACACCTTGGGGCACATTCAAGTATGCTAAAATGCCATTTGGGCTCAAGAATGCAGGAGCCACTTTTCAATGGGCGATGGAAATTTCCTTTGTAAATGAAAAGGATGTTTTCCTAGTAGTGTACCTTGATGATTTAGCAATTTTCTCCCATTCTAATGATGAGTCTTTATATCATTTGAGAATTGTATTTCAGAAGTGCAAGAAATTTGGGATTTCACTTAATCCAAAAAAAAGTATTTTTTCCATGGAGGAGGGCAAGATTCTTGATAATATCATCTCCAAAGATGGTATCTATATTGATCCCTCCTGGATTGAGACTATTCAGCGAATATATTTTCCACACAACAAGAAGGAGATCCAAGCCTTTAATGGTAAGATGAATTTCTTGAGAAGATTTATTCCAAATATTGTCGAGCATCTTCCAGAGATGACCAATATGCTTAAAAATGATAGTGAGGCAAGGTGGTCAGAGGATGCTAAAAATTCCTTTAATTCAGTAAATTTTTCCTTAACAAAAACTCCTATTTTGATCAGCCTCGACTATTCCATTGATTTCAACATATTTTCATTTGCCTCTAAACATACTTTGGCTACTATTTTGATGCAAAAGAAGGATAAGACCAAGCAGGCCATTGCATTTTTAATCCATACCATTAGAGATGCTGCCCTTAGATATAACATCATTGAGAAGCAATCCTTGGACCTAGTAAAGGCATTGAAGGACTTTCGAGTGTATATCCTTCATTCAGACACTCTAGCCTATGTCCCTAATGTAGCAGTAAAGGATGTCCTAATGAAAACTAATCCAGAAGGCAAAAGAGGAAAGTGGATAGTAGCTATGTTAGAGTATGACCTCGAGATCAAGCCTACAAAGCTAATCAAAAGTCAGGCATTTGCCAAGCTCATGGATGAATCCAATTTACATGCACTTGATATCAATCTAATTTTAGTTTTGTCCAAAGAAGAAGATGATGGCTCACTCATGCAGGTATCATAAATTTTTCTCTCATCTCCTTGGTATGTCAATATCATTTATGTTCTTCAACATCTTAATCCCCTTCCAGGCATGTCTAAAAGTAAGGGTAGGTCATTAAAGTTGAAAGCTTCCAAGTACTAAATTTTGGACATCGCTCTATATTGGGAAGACCCAAGAGGTGTCTTTCTAAAATGTCTAGTAGAAAATGAAGCCAAGGAGGTAATGACTGATTTCCATAAGGGATATTGTGGAGGTCAATTGTTTTGGAAAAATACGGAAAATAAGGTGTTGAGAGTAGGTCATTATTGGCCTACTCTCTTTGTAGATTTATATAAAACTGTGATGAGCTGTCACTAATGCCAGATATTTCAAGGTAAGAGGAAGCTTCTCCTACTGCCTTTGCAGCCTATATCCATGAAAGTGCCATATCGGTAGTGAGGCCTTGATTTCATTGGAGAGATCCACCTTGCATATTCTGCCCAACATAAGTGGATCTTGATAGCTACTGACTACTTCACCAAATGGATCGAAGTGATACAAACAGGGCACGCTACTGATTTAGTCATTATTCAATTTTTGGAGACTAATATTTTGTCTCGTTTTGGATGTCCCTGCAAAATCATTATAGGTAATGTGGCTGCATTTAAATCCAAGAAAATGGTTGAGTTTTGCGAGAAATACAACATCAAATTGGGTCACTCGACCGCATATTATCCGCAAGGGAATGGTTTGGGTGAATCTTCAAACAAATCCTTGGTCAACATTATGAAGAAGATGTTTGAGGCGAACAAGAAGAACTGACATAATAAGCTTGTTAATGCTTTGTGGGCGGACATGGTGAGTAGTAAGAAGTCAATAGGTATGTCTCCTTTTCAATTGGTATATGGAGTTGACACAGTTTTCCGTACATCATTTGCAGTCCAGTTATGAAATTATTACAAGAAGCACATAGTGAAGTGAATGATGTGTAGTTCCAGATCAATCAGATTATCCATCTTCAGCAAAACAAGGATGAGGTCTTTCAAAATACCTCAAAGCTACTTGAAAATGATAAAGAAGGTATATGAACGCAAGAAAAAAATAGATGATTTAAAAATTGGTGATGTGGTCCTCTGTTGGGATGCTAGAAATGAAGAGAAAGCGAAACACGGTAAATTTGAGAACTTATGGAAAGGAGCATACAAAATTTCAGCCTCTCAGGGACAACATGCTTACCTACTGTAATAAATGAAAGGAGAATATTGCATAGGAGGACCAGTCAATGGTAGGCTTCTCAAGCACTACCTTTTATAAGTGGATTTTTGAAAGTTTCTTAATTCTATTATACATATCAATTTAATTTTTATACAAAAGTGTGAAGTAGAGAATCATAGGAGCTTGGATCTCGAAGTGAAGGCCATAAATTTCCATTGATTTTTTGTTGTTTTCAAAATTCAGTAAGAGTCAAGTCAGTTCAATTTTGAGTCAGTTTTCATTATTTAGTCTTGTCTTTTGATTAGGCTACTTGGTCTGTTAGGACCCTATAATATAGTCATATAATCATTTGTTCTCTAGTTAGGACCCAACGATTAGGCTACTTGGTCTGTTATGACCCTATAATATAGTCATTTTTTCTCTAGTTATCACTTTGGGAATTTTTCTGATCAGGTTGAAAATGTTTTCATTATAAGGTGCTTAGGAGAAAGGGTCTAATGGTGCTCAGGAGCAAGGTTCTAATGGTATGAAAAATGCCTCAAATCAGATAGTCATCTATTTCTAGTCTTGTCACCTGAAGGGTTGGAATTATGATGCATTCACATGTATTTGTGTAGTACCTAAAGTGGCTGAATTAGGTGTTATTTATGAATTTGGTTATGTTTTAATTATGGTAGAAAGTTTGAATTTCGGTAGCTAAAGAGTCGAAATCTTATAACTGTTAGCTACCAAAAGTTAAAGCTTTCGGTAGCTAAAACAACTTACTTGCACCTATTTCTAGCTGCCAAAAGCCCCAAAAATATTTAGGGTTTTGAGAGTTGTGTCACTTCCATATCAGTGGTGGTACACAGGTCATCATTTGAAATTAAGCAGCCAGAACCACGCCAAGGTATCATTCATCCGATTTTCAAAAATATCATGACTCATTTATAACTCTACATCATGCAATCATAACCTAAATCATGCCAACCTATTTCAATTAATCACGAAAAATGGTCATGATGCCTTCCCACACTTTGAATTAGTCGATAGTCAGTTTCTGTTTGTTTTAAAAGTTACCCACAGGTGCCTGAAACCTTTATTCTTCAAGTTTACCTTCGTTTCTTGATTTTCTATGACCTTTCTTCTTTATGCTCGGCTCCCACATTCATGCTCAGTTGATTTCATCATTCACCTTCACACACCCTAGCCACTCTGTAACATACACAATTAATTCAAAAGCGTTTTTAGGTCCTGGTGAAGAAGATGTCAACCGAAGGTGCTCTATTAAGGAAGGAATTGTAGGACACTTCATTCTTGATGCACACCCTCAGGCCTGTGAATTTATCAAGAAGGTTGGATGCTACAGGTTCAATCAGAAGTTCCAGGGATACCATCAAGGTATCATAGAAGCATTTGCAAAAGGTTTTGATGGCTTTAAGGTGCATCTTGGACCCATAGTAATGCATATAGATGAGGCCAACGTTGCAGCAACTACAAATATGCCTAGTGAAGGAGAGAGGTGGTTTACAACTACCTCAATAAAATAAGTTGATTTTAGGTTTTTCCTCAAAGGAGAACATCAAAACATGAAGTGGCAGAAGGATATCCCCATGAGTTATTTGGAGAAGAAATGGCAAACATTGTTAAAGATGATCTATGTTTACATCAATTGTGAGGGGAGATATGGAAGGATCATGCTCTACCACTTCATGTTGCTCCTCCAATTCATAGGTAAGTAGCCTCTAAACATTCCATTTTATCTTCTCAAGAGTCTTACCAAGATGGCTTCTAAAGTTAAGGCCAATCCTTAGATAGCTAGCAATAATATTTTCCATCATGGGCTAATCAAGTTGATATTTTTAGAAGAGCTCAACATAAGAAGAAAAACTTGGACTGATTTCTTGTTTTGAGGAGAATTTGAGCAAGAAATTTAGCCAAAGAAAGGAGGAACTCCCTCACAGGATTGACTTCCCCAAAAACTAGCAAGAGGAAGAGAAGAGCATTGTCTCCTTTGCAAACTGTCACCAAGGTTTCTCCCTCAAAATCAAAGAAGTCAAAGAAAAGGTTAGAGTTTGGGAAGGAGGCAGAGGATCAAGAGAAAATTTCAGCAACAAATGTTCTAAACCTACCATATTCATATTCAGATTCAGAGCCACTAGCTGCAGAAAAAGAAGCAGAACCATTAGCTGTAGAAATGGGAGCAGAGCCATTAGCTATAGAAACAGAAACCCCTGAAGAAGCTAGAACATCATCACAAAATAAGGTTAGAAGAAAGCCTAAGGTACACAAGCTGTAGGAGGAAATTGACGAGTTAAAAGAATTGGAGAGAATCCTAAAGAAGGAAAATGAAACCCTTAAACAATCATTTAGAGAAATTAGTTCTGCACTGGATCAGTTAGCCATCAAGTATGAAATAGTAAAGCAGAAGAACAAGAGGCTTTTTAAGCATAATATCAAGTTGTAGAACATGAACAAGGTTTTGAGATTCAAGATTATCCACAAGAAGCTAAAACCTCAAGCTCACCTCACACTCGATACGCTAGCTCAAGCTACCCTTGATCTCAGTTGAAGTGGTTATAATAAATGAAGGAGGGTCGAAGGGAAAATCAACCATTTTTGATTAAATTAAGGAGAAATTATAGTTTTTTCCAGCTAAAGACCATTTCAGAATCCCTAATTATCTGCCATAAATCATGCCCAGAAAATCAGCAGCTAAGCATGTTCTATTTGACCTTATTAGCTGCCAAAAGTTCTGTTATGGACAGAAAGCATAAAATCAAGGCAAATGGATTCCTTCAGTGATCTCTAAAGCCTCCAAAGTGATATTCTAATTGTAACTCGCCCTCAACATGTTGTTGTCAACCTCAAATTCAATCAGATTGGGTTTTAAAGAAGATCAAAAGAAAATCTATTTTTGTTGGAATTTTGTTATATTTTCCAGTTCAAGGATTGTAACCAGCAAACAGTTCTTTCTATTTTTACCTTTTCAGGGTTTAAAATTGAATTTTTTGTAATAGATGTAGGAGATAGGGAATGAGTTTGAAAAGAGATCAAATCTCTATTCTGGGTAGAACATAAATAGGCTTTTTCCAGTAATATTTGAAAATAGTTAAGGAAGAGATTTTGTCATCCTAATTTGTAGGATCTGAATGTAATGGGGAAATTATAAAATATAGAATGTCATATGGGATAATGGTTGGACCTGAAGGGAAGGATGGTATGGGAATATCAACAGCTATTGTAAAGATGTTCAACGGGTTGTAAGTGAAATTTTCTTCAATGATTAAAAAGACCTTTTATTTCCAGATTCTTATGTCATGATAATGTGGTGAAGTGATTCTTGATGTAAATTTTCATTTACTAGTTTCATACATTTTTTTCTTGCTCTATTGTTTTTAAGAAAATTTTGTGTAGGATTTGTCAATTGACACCCTACTCAGGCTTAAAACAATATCTATGTTTTCTTCTGAATTTTGAATATAGAATTCAGATGAGGTCTTCTCTGCATTTAGATTGAATGCTAATATGTTCCTCTCTCCCATCTCACAAATTGTAAAGATCCACTGACATGACTGTCTTTCCTGGTTACACACGATCTCGGCTATTCATTCATTTAAATCAACTTTTACCCTTTGACTCCATTAGCCCAATGGCCCTCTTCTGTTGTCTCAACCAAAAAATTCAACAAACCTTTCTATCCTCATAACTAGCCTAATATCAAAATCACTAAACAAAGTTAAATCTTACAGAGAGATACCTCTCTGAGCCTTGGAGGGATAGATCCTTGGTTCGAAGCAGTTTTGATGTTGCCTCCGAGATTCTATCTTCAACCTTGGAATTACGAAGCGCTAACATAGTGGCGACCATACTGGGGAACTTGAACGTAGTTTTAGGTTCCTCAATAACAATTATCAAGTTAAAATATGGTTGTTGATGGTGGAAAAACATCCAGAGACAACGAGGTTGAAATCATCCACCTGGCGACTCCACATATTTTAGTTGATCTAAAGACTCCACTGGTAAAATAATCCACAATTGTTGTGAAATTATGGTGACTCCATTCTATTTTTGTTTGCTTTTCAAAATGAATGCAAGAATACAACACATATATGCTCCTTTGGATAGATAAAATATTCCAGGTATTCCAAACCCTATGCCCAACATTGATTGTTTAAAATATATTCCAGTGTTTAGAAATAAAAAAGGAGATGATGCTGTTATACATTTATTAAGGTTTCATATGCACATCCATATGTTTAACATCCATTTTCCTGAAGATTTCCTTATGAAAATATTTTTGGTGAGTTTGGAGGAGAGGTTAGATCTTGGTATGAGGATCTACCAGCTACTAGTATATGTTCTTTAAAACACTTTCATATTGTTTTTTTTGACAAGTAAAAAGAAGATTAGCCATCTTTACTGCTAGTTCAAAATTTCTGTGATAATTTTGAAAGTTTTATTGAATATCTGGTAGATTATTGTGATGATGAACAATTCATGAATGAAGAAATTCTAGAATATTTATAAGAAATACCTTTTCAAAAAGTAGAAGCCTTACTTGAATAGTCTTCCCATCAGGAAAACAGAGACGATGAAGGTTGTCCAAAGGTTAATGAAGGTTCACCACAGGAGACAATTCTTGCAGCAGGAAGACAAACTGATTAACCAAATGTTAAGGAAGAACTTCATCTTCCCGAACCTAATCAAGTAGAGCACAACACTAAAGACATATAACAGTTTGGTTATCCGAAAGAAGAGGAAACATAGCTAAATTGTATTGATTCACAAGAACATCTTCAATAAGCATTGTTTTCTTTAGAGATTAAAGACTAATAAGGTTTGCAAAATGAAAACCAATCAAATTCTCTTTCTAAGTTTACAAAACTTGAAGAAATTCATAAAATTTCTCCATCATCAATTTCTTCCTCGGATGTTAATGAAGTGGCACAACATATTGTTATAAGTCATGATCCTTCGCCTGGAATTATTGAGATTTTTCATCTCCCTTGCAAGCTTCTATGTGACAAAGTGAATGATGAAGAGCACTAAGAGCACTTGATTACAGTGGATAATGAGGAAAAAAAATTTTCTTCCTTGCTGTTTGAAGAGAATTAGTTTCAACACATAAGCAAATCAATAGTTTGGGATGAGGTTTGTTTTTATGTTACAAAGAATCTAGAATATCTCATGTTGCATGTTTACCTCGATCCTTTGGTTAGTGTATTATAGTCATCAGTAAAGGAAGAATTCACTATGTTTATCAATATAGCTATTGAATCTAGTGGAATATTCAAGTTTCCATGTTCTAAATCCATTTTCCTACCTACATAAGTGGAATGCAAATTTCAGTTAAGTATTCATTTGCTTGACTGGTTGCATTGGAAGTTTGTTATTACTTGATATGGTAATTCTTTTATCAGATTAGAGTAGGTATATGGTGCAAATAAACTTGCTGGGCAAGCATCTTTTTATATTTCAGACTCTATTTCTACATTTAGGTTTTCAAGATGAAGCAGTGATTTTTAGATAGTTTGCAGCACATAGTGAAATTGTAGTTTTAGTTCAGATTTACAGTATGGAAATAAACTTGTTGGGGAATAATTTGGTCTTCAGTCACTGAGTTGTAGGATAGATCAAGAAATAGGTTGTGGGAAAAAATAGATAAGGCACTAATTTATGAAACCAGAGATCTGAGATTCTTGACACCTCCTCTGGAGCTGCCATCCCCAATTGGGGCCGATGTTAGGACCCTATAATATAGTAATTTTTTCTCTAGTTATCACTTTGGGAATTGTTCTGATAAGGTTGAAAATGTTTTCATTATAAGGTGCTAAGGAGCAAGGTTCTAATGGTGCTAAAGAGCAAGGGTCTAATGGTATACCAAATTCCTCAAATCAGATAGTCATCTATTTCTAGTCTTGTCACATGAAGGGTTGGAATTTTGATGCATTCATTTTGATGCATTCACATGTATTTGTGTAGTCCCTAAAGTGGTTGAATTATGTGTTATTTATGAATTTGGTTATGTTTTAATTATGGGAGGAAGTTTCACTTTTGGTAGCTAAAGAGTCGAAATCTTATAACTGTTAGCTACCGAAAGTTAAAGCTTTCGGTAGCTAAAACAACTTACTTGCACCTATTGCTAGTTGCCAAAAGTCCCAAAAATCTCTAGGGTTTTGAGAGTCGTGTCACTTCCATATCAGTGTCATGTCATCATTTGAAATTAAGCTACTAGAACCATGCCAGGGTATCATTCATCCAATTTTCAAAAAGATGATGACTCATTTATAACTCCTCATCACGCAATCATAACCTAAATCGTGCCAACCTATTTCAATTAATCATGAAAAACGATCATGATGCCTTCCCACGCTTTGAATTGGTAGACAATCAGTTTTTCTTTGTTTTAAAAGTTACCCACAGGTGCCCGAAACCTTTATTCTTCGAGTTTACCTTCGTTTCTTGATTTGATATGACCTTGCTTCTTTCTATTCTGCCCCCACTTTCATGCTCAGTTAATTTCATAATTCACCTCTGCATACCCTACCCACTCTGTAACCTTCACATTTAATTCAAAAGAGTTTTCAAGTCCTGGTGAAAAAGATGTCAACCGAAGGTGATTTGTTGAGGAAGGAATTGCAGGACACTTCATATCTTGATGCACACCTTCAGGCCTGTGAATTGTTCAAGTAGGTTGGATACTACAAGTTCTATTAGAAGTTCCAAGGATACCATCAGCATATCATAAAAGCACTTGCAAATATTTTTTATGGTTGTAAGGTGCAGCTTGGACCCATGGTAATGCATATAGATGAGGCCAGCGTTGCAGCAACTACATAGATGCCTGGTGAAGGAGAGAGGTGGTTTAAAACTACCTCAATCAAAGAATTTGATTTCAGTTTTTTCCTCAAAGGAGAACATCAAAACATGAAGTGGCAGAAGGATATCCCTAGGAGTTATTTGGAGGAGAAATGGAAAACATTGTTAAAGATGATGCATGTTTACATCACTTGTGAGGGGAGATATGGAAGGACCATGCTCTACAAATTCAAGTTGCTCCTCCACTTCACAAGTAAGAAGACTCTAAAAAATCCATTTTATCTTCTCAAGAGTCTTACCAAGATAGATTCTAAAGTTCAGGCCAAACCTCAGATAGCTAGTGGCAATGTTTTCCATAATGGGCTAAACAAGTTGATAGTTTTAGAAGAGCTCAACAAAAGAAGAAAAACTTGGAACTATCTCTTTTTTTGGGGAGAATTTGAGCAAGAAATTCAACCAAATAAAGAAGGAACTCCCACACAGGATTGGCTTCCTCGGAAACCAGCAAGAGGAAGAGAAGAGCACTGTCTCCTATGCAAATTTTCACCAAGGTTTCTCCCCTAAAATCAAAGAAGTCAAAGAAAAGGTTAGATTTTGGGAAGGAGGAAGAGGATTAAGAGAAAACTGCAGAAAAAAATGTTCTAAACCTACCATATTCAGATTTAGATTCAGAGACATTAGCTGCAGAAAAAGAAGCAGAACCATTAGCTGCAAAAATGGGAGTAGAGCCATCAACTATAGAAACAAAAACCCCTGAAGAAGATGGAACATCATCACAACAAAAGGTTAGGAGAAAGCCTAAGGTACAGAAGCTGCAGCAGGAAAATGACGAGTTAAAAGTGTTGGAGAGACTTCTTACAAAGGAAAATGAAACCCTTAAACAATCATCTAGCAAAATTAGTTCTACACTGGATCAGTTAGCCATCAAGTATGAAACAGTAAAACACAAGAACAAGAGGCTTTGTATATCAAGTTGCAGAACATGAACAAGGTTTTGAGATTCAAGTTTATCCACAAGAAGCTAAAACCTCAAGCTGACCTCACACTTGATACCCTAGCTCAAGTTGCCCTTGATCTTAGTTGAAGTGGTTATAATAAATGAAGTAGGGTCGAAGGGAAACCCAAGCATTTTTTATTAAATTTAGGAGAAATTACAGTTTTTTCCAGCTAAATATTGTTTTAGAATCCCTAATTATTTGCCGAAAATCATGCCCAGAAAATTGGCAGCCAAGCACGCTTTGTTTGACCTCATTAGCTGCCGAAAGTTTTTTTATTGACAGAAAGCATCAAATCTCCTCAAATCAAGGAAAATTGATTCCTTCAGTGATCTCCAAAGCCTCTAGAGTGATCTTCTAATTATAACTCGCCTTCAACATGCTGCTGCCAACCTCAGATTCAATCAGATTGGGTTTTAAAGAAGATCAAAAGCAAATATATTTTTGTTGGAATTTTGTTATATTTTCCTTTTCGAGGATTGTAACCAGCAAATAGTTCTTGTTATTTTTACCTTTTCAGGGTTTAAGATAAAATATTTTGTAATATATGTAGGAGATAGGGCATGATTTTGAAAAGAGATCAAATCTCTATTTTGGGTAGAACATAAATAAGCATTTTCCTGAAATATCTGAAAATAGTTAAGGAAGAGATTTGATCATCCTAATCTGTAGGATATGAATGTAATGGGGAAAATATAAAAGATAGGATGTCATATGGGATAATGGTTGGACCTGAAGGGAAGGATGGTATGGGAATATCAACAACTATTGTAAAGATGCTCAATGGGTTATAAGTGAGTTTTTATTGGATGAATGAAAATACCTTTTGTTTCCAGATTCTTGTGTCATGATAATGTGGTGAAGTGATTATTGATGTAATTTGTCATTTACTTGTTTCATACATTGTTTTCTTGCATTATTTTTTATAAGAAATTTTTGTTTAGGATTTGTCATTGGACACCCTGCTTAGGCTTAAAACAATATCTATGTTTTCTTCTGAAGTTTGAATGTAGAATACAGATAAGTTCTGCTCTGAATTTAGATTGAGTCATAATCTGTTCTTCTCTCCCATCTCAAAAATTGTAAAGATCCACTGACATGAATATCTTCAATGGTTACACATGATCCTTTTTATTCATTCATTTAAATTAGCTTTGACCCTTTCACTCCATTAGCCCAACGACCCTCATCTGTTGTCTCAACCAAAAATTTCAACAAACCCTTCTATCCTCATATCTAGCCTAATATCATAATCACTAAACAAATTTAAATCATACTAAGAGATCCCTCTCTGAGCCTTGGAGGGCTAGATCCTTGGTTCGAAGCGGTTTTGATGTGGCCTCTAGGATTCTGTCTTCAACCTTGGAAATACGAAGTGCTAAAATAGTGGCGACCATACTGGGGAACTCGTTAAAAATTATCAAGTTCAGAACTAGTTGTTGATGGTGGAAAAACAACCAGACACAAGGAGGTTAAAATCATCCACCTGGAGACTCCATAGATTTCAGTTGATCTAAAGACCCCGCTGGTAAGAGAATCCAAAATTGTTGTGAACTTATGGTGACTCCACTCTATTGTTGATTGGTTTTCAAAATGAATTCAAGAATACAACACTGATATGCTCCTTTGGATAGATCAAAGATTCTAGGTTGTCCAAACCCTATGCCAAACATTGATTGGTTAAAATATCTTCCTGTGTTTAAAGATAAAAAAGGAGAGGATGCTGTTATACATTTATTAAGTTTTCATATACACATCCATAGGTTCTAAAATCCAATTTCCTGAAGATTGACTTATGAAAATGTTTTTGGTGAGTTTGGAGGAGAATGCTAGATCTTGGTACGAAGATATACAATTTTCCAGTATATCTTCTTTAAAGCACTTTCATACTGTATTTTTTGACAAGTACAAAGAAGATTATCCATATCTATTGCTAGTTCAAAACTGTTGTGATAATTTTGAAAGTTTTATTGAATATCTTGAAGATTATTATGATGATGATCAGTTCATGAATGACAAAATACTAGAAGATTTAGAAGAAATACATTTTTTAAAAAGTAGAAGTTTTGCTTGAATTGTCTTTCGATCAGGAAAAAAGAGGCGATGTATGTTGTCCAGAGGTTCATGAAGGTTCACCACAGAAAACAATTCTTGCAGCAGGAAGACAAATTGATCAGCCAAAGGTTAAGGAATAACTTTAGCTTCCTGAACCTAATCAAGTAGATGAAAAAACTAAAAACATACAACAGTCTAGTGATCCGAAAGAAGAGGCAACATAGTTAAAATGTATTGATTCGCAATAACACTTTCATCAAGCAGTGTTTTCTTTAGAGATTAAAGAACAATCAACTTTGTAGAATGAAAACCAATCAAACTCGCTTTCTAAGTTTACATACCTTGAAGAAAATCATAAAATTTCTCCATCATCAATTTCTTCCTAGGATGTTAATGATGATGAGTCTTGATTTAGACTCGAAACGTAGACTAAAAATGACTAATGTGGATATTCCAAGTTTTACATTTGAACAACATATTGTTATAAGTCATGATTCTTTGCCTGAAATTATTGAGAGTTTGCAGCTCCCTTGCAAGATTCTGTGTGACAAAGGGAATTATGAAGAGCACTCAAAGCACTTGATTACAGTGGATAATGAGGAAAAACAATTTGCTTCCTTGTTGTTTGAAGAGAATCAGTTTCAACACATAAGAAAAGTAGTAGTTTTGGATGGGGTTTGTTTTTATGTTACAAAGCATCTAGAAGATCTCATGTTCCATGTTTACCTCGACCCTTTGGTCAGTGTATTATAGTCATCAGTAAAGGAAGAATTCACCAGGTTAATCAATAGAGCTATTGAATCCAGTGGAAGCATCAAGTTTCCATGTTCTAAATCCATTTTCCTACCTACAGAAGTGGAATGCAAATTTCAGTTAAGTATTCATTCACTAGACTGGTTGCATTGGAAGTTTGTTATTATTTGATATGGTAATCCTTTTATTATTAGAGTAGGTAGATGGTGAAAATAAATTTGTTGGAAAGCATATTTTTATAGTTTAGACTCTATTTCTACATTCAGGTTTTCAAGATGAAGCAATGATTTTTAGATAGTTTTCAGTGTGTTGGGAAAAATAATTGTTTTATAAAAAAAAAATCACCTATCATTAATTATCAACCAAGGAACGTCTTTTTATTTCAGAGGAAATCAGAAAAATATATGCATAGAAAATACCAATATCTAACATTGGTTTTTCATGATTATGTTCTGCACTATGAATCTCATTGCAAAAGAAATGAAATGTAAGACTTGAAAAGAAATACTAAATCTCAAAACCAGAAAGTAAATCATTAGAAGATAATTATGCTAATCATACGACTTAAATCAATAATATATTAAATCACACATTGCTGAATTATAAATTTAACCTATTGCACTCAACATAATTCAAATGCTAATCAAGAGCAGTGAATTAAATGAAATCTAGAAATTGCAATAAATAACAATCTGGAAAATGCAACAAACAGGAAATACTTAAAAGGAAATCTACTTTAAGGAATGTGAATTGAAATTCAAATAAACAAGAATGAAACTAAAATACTTTACATGTTCAAGGCAACACCTCATCCAAGGTAGTGGGCCCAACTGCTAAAGACTCAGCTCTGCCTTGAGAAGAAACTCAAATCAGATTACAAGTAGTATATGTAAAACTCAATAGATAACTTCCTTCATTAAAATATTTGATAGATATAATTACAACATAATGAAGCTCTTTTCTTTATATCAAGTTCAACAATTGTTTAGCTGTTCCTTCCTATTCCCTTCATTTGTTTCCTAATTATCCTCCTCTCTTTGATCTCTGGTTTCATTTAAATACATAGAGAGCAAAGGGAAGTTACAACAAAGTTGATTAACAAAATGATTTCCATTACAATTTTGGATTGATTACATAATATCAATAAAAAATATCATATTTGAAAGATCTTCCCATCATAATTCAACAGAAACAAGTTGAATCTGGTATTGCAATTGGAAGAATTAGGAAAGCGACCACAACAAGAAATCTGGGAAAATTATCTTTGAAGAACCTTGCGTTACTCTTAATACAGACCGAATTTTCGAAAAATTCTCATAAGAAAACTAATTTGATCCATTTTGGAAAAAACCCATGTCTCAGATTGTTATAGGTCAATTTGGGCATCATTCCCAATGACCTAATTAAACTAGACATCATCCCTAGAACCAATAAATAGGGTCTATCATCCCCTATCATCTCAGTTGCTACATGCCCTAAGACAAAGAACAAAGACAAATCATCCATGACTTCCATTGCAAGGTTTCAAATATTTGAAGTATATGTTATAACACCTATGATCTCACCAACACAGTCTCTCAAGGGGTTAAGTGCGTTGCATATGTAGTTACCTACATTCAAGGGTGCTCTGCAAAGAACTTCCCGACACTCAAGGGTGCGTTGGTCAATTGGGAGCAAAATTCTCATTGTTCCAGAATCTCCACTTGGCCATTGCATTCTAGAAGAGTGCATATGTGTCAAACTTCGAATCCATGTGTCCATTTGATACATATGATCTTGGAAACATGTCTTTCCTATTATTAGAAAGTCATTGATTGTGAAACTACCTTAAGCTCATCTATAAATTGAGCACATATCCTAGTGCTTGAGAAGAAAGAAATTGAGTAGATAAATGCTGGTGGAATTTCAATTGAGGATTTGATTTGAGTGATATGCTGCTAGAGAGATGTTCATTGTGATGAGTCTGGGATGATGTTGGAGATGGTGACATCAAATCAATTGCTGGTTGTAACCTCCCCTTCTATCCATTAATAAAGATTACTGCTTACTTTTCCACATATGTATCTGTATAAGCTTCTATCTTTCATATTATGAATTCTTATCTGATGTATATGGTTCATGTTTCATTGATTTAACTGAATAACTTGAATAGGCATCTGTATATTGCAATCTCTTTGTTGTTTAATGCTCATTCTTGTAGGAAATATTTTGGCGATCTAGCTTGGATTTGAAGCTACAACAAGAGTGATAGAAGGAGAATAGGAAGCATTTGGACCCCAAGTAGGTTTCTTGATCTATTCTGTATGTCTATTTACTGTTAGGAAAAGTATATGCAAAGTATTTAACCTATTGTTCTAAATGCATAACACCACATTTAGGGAAGAATGTTTTATCCATAATTCATAATTCTGCATAGGAAATTGGCAACTCCAATGGGGAGTTTACCCTTCATCCTTGGTGTGTTTGCCTCTATTTATCCACCCAATAACATTTACTCTTAAATATTATGATTTTTGAAATAAAATTTTCTTTAGAAGTGCGTTAAACAACCTGAGTTTTTTGTTATCTGCTGCACCCATTACATTGTTGAACAGGAGATAGTGCTTTTCATAGCACTGTCTCCCACTCAGGGGTGCATTGCAACACACTGTCTCCCCTTAGAGACTACGCTGCCCCCTAGAGCCAACCAAATTCCCATTGAATTTGTCATTGCATTTGCTTTCAGCCTTTTGTTTGTTGTATTTTCAAGAACCTGATGCCTCATAGAGACTAGTGACTTTACGTACATCTTCCTCCTTTGAAAGAAAAGTTTGTTCAGTGTTTATTTAAAGTGTTTTTCTTTTTCATTGAAAAATTAATTTCAAAGTATTTTCATTACTGCATTATATCCATTTTCTTTTGAAAAGGAAATTGTCATTAAATTCTTTGTTTCCTATAGGAGAAATTGTAGTTAAAATATTCATTTTTCCTAAAAAGAGAAATTGTTGTTCAATTCCTCATTTCTCAAAGTAAAAGGCATTTGTTTTTATAGATTTGATGCATTTAGTTTCCTTTTCTGCATTCACATTAAAGGGACTGAAAAGAAAAACCTGCATTTGCATGCAGTGGATTATGTGTTTTGCATAGGAACAAACTAGGAAAGCTGCATTTTAGTTTGTGCTCTTTTTTGTTTGCTCTCAAATTGATTGCTCTTTCCCTCTAGTAGCTAGGATTTTCATTGAAAAAAACTAAATTGAAAGTCTTCTTATCATTTTAGTTTTCATTTTAGGAATTTCCATCACATCATTGCGGTGAAACTTGAAAGGAAAATTGATAAACAAGATCAACTTAAAATTTACATCAATTCACCTAACAAAGCATTAGAACCATAACGATAACATTTAGAAGGTCTAGGCTAGAGACGTGTTCCAGCATTGTAACATAGCAGCTATCATTAATTTTCTGCGACACATTTCGAGTGTGATACCTCACTCCATGTACGTAAGTATATCGTAGCTCTTCCACGTACTTTCAGGTATACCGAGCAATGTTACAGCAGGAAAAGTATAAAGGGGTGCTCTCACTGTGTGGTTTCGCATTAGACAACGCTTATACGAACTTGGGCCTCCACGTACTTTCGGGTATATCTGGGAGGATAAATTTAGGTTGCTATCCATCCATAGTGAACTGAGTCGTCCACCTTGTAAATTGTGATACACCGAACACAACATTCGGGGAGATTTCGTGCCCGTAATTCTTGGTTCGCTAGGAGGTATTCTGAAGTTCAAAATTTCTTGGTAAACCTTTTGCCTAACATTACCCTTTTATTTTATTTTTTATTTTTTTGGTTAAAATAAATCAGTCATCGTGGAAGAACAAAATCCTTTTCCTCGTCGTTCGCGTAGATTAGCATTGAAACCACCTTTACCACCAGAATTTACTCCTGGTCGACGAATGCGATATCACTCTACCGAAACTAGTGATATTAGTACCACTGGTGAAGCATCATCTTCCCATATACTAGATTTGGCACAAGTTGTTTCTACAAATCCTGGTTTGTCTACTATTGTCGAGACAGATTCCTTACAGATACCCGTGGTCACGATCCATCCAATCAATGAGACCAAACCTCTTAAATCCGACGTTGTTCAATTGGAAGTTGATCCAGATCCTGTATCTTCTTTGCTAGAACATATGAATCCCAAAGTCGAATGACCAGAAGTTGTTCCTCCATTGGTCATCCCACAATTTTCTGTAGCCATTGAGTCTCCCATATCACATAGTCAACCTCCTGAAATATACTTTGGGCCTGACGGTGAAATACTTCCACCTGGTTTGATTTTGATTGAAAATCCCACAAGATGAAACACCATTAACTCCAACCCATTTTGGGGAGGATATTTTCTTATACGAGTCATTTCCTCAATCACCACCCTCTGCTTTTTTTGATCCCGTGCCTATTCAAATTCTCGTTGTTTCAAAAGGGTACGCATTTGGTCAAGTAACCATGCCTGAACCAACATCTTCGATTGGGCCATCTATTCCAATTACGTCAACACCTGCCCTCGCTACCCTGTCGATGTTTACAACTTCACTAGAGTCACATTTACATGGAGGCCCTTTGCTTCCATCAGGCTATAAATCTTTATCGGGAATTTTCTTTGGTGCATCTTCAAACCCATGGACTTCACCAATGTCATCATCTAGTATTCTAACTAGAAAACCTATAGTCAGTACTGAACGAATTCATTCTATATACAAATCATCAGGGAAATATCAAGCTGTTCCTTCTGGGTCTATTCCATCTAGTACCATATTAACTGGACTCCTTGCATTTGAAGAAAAATATTTTCCCTCTTATTATCCTCCTCATGTTGGGGGAAACCTTTGGTCACCCACTTTGACAGTACTTCGTCATTTTTCGGTCAACCTAATGTTGAAATGAATTGGCAACCCACTTTGCTTACGTAACCACAAATGGTTGTACACTCATATCAATCGGTTCAATCTGTTACACCCACATCAATTCCACTTGTTAATACATCTTTACCCCTATTACAGAATCAAACTGTTGTACAATAAACATTTCAGGCGGGTCCTTCAACTCAATACCCTCAAGTATTGGGCCCACAGACTCCAAATCCTATGGTTAATTTACAACAACAGCCTGTACTTGGAATAATTTATTCAAAAGATGGTTTACCATATTATGGGATGTCACAACCATAACCAGGTTATACTTATCCTCAACCAAATCCAAGTTATCCTAATTTGGGTTATAACATTGGTGGATATACCCCTTGGCAGCCTTAGGCGCAAATGCCTCGAACTTCATTTCAACAAGTATCATATCCAAGTTTTGGTCAACATAATCCTCAAGCGTTTTCTTATCAAAACAACCCTTATCTGGGTTACCAGCAGCAGATTCCTTATGATGGTGCTCAAAGGCCTGTTGCCCAAGCAATTCCATCATACCTTGGCTATGCTCAACCTGACCTTAATCGACAGTTGCCCTTTGTTGCAACTTTAGAGTTACCAGATTTAAATCGGCTAACCAATGATCCAATCAACTATGCTCCTTGGTGGCCGGTGATATGTCACAAATTACCCTCGGATATTCCTAAGTTCAATGGAAACCCTGGGGAAGACCCGTCGACTCATGTTATGACTTATCATTTGTGGTGTTCATCAAACTCCCTGAATGATGACTCTGTTCGACTACGTCTTTTCCAGTGTACGCTCATGGGTCCGGCTGTAAAATGGTACATTGAGTTACCTAGAGCTTCTTTTGATAATTTAACTGCCCTAGCTACTATCTTTTTGACGCACTTCTAGTTACCCATACAATGTGAAACTGGAATGGAACTCTTGACTAATTCTAAATAGACTAATGCTACTCACATTTCTAATCATATTCAAGAGTGGCATCACCGTTGTAGAATGGTTAAGACATTTGTTCCTGATCAACTCCTTGCTGAGTGGTTCATTATTGTTACCATCTATAACTAAGGATGTGGCTAAGGGTGGTGTCGTTACTAAAGAGAAAGTCATTTCTCATGCACAATATTTATACTTGACTTATAATCAGTCTGACACGCTCTATGAAACAATTCCAAACGCGCCGCTATCTAATTTCACTGTTCCTCCTCAATTAAAGGATTCTCATGCCGGAGAAGATATGATTGGTACTGCAAGCACACATCATACTACTGCATTTAATCTTTCACCTTCTTCCGAAATTAATGCCGTGTCATTTGAAAAAGGAAAAAGTGACAAGCAACTCGGAAGTAAGAAAAAAGGGAAATCAAAGAAAAAGAAAACTACTAACCCGCAGAAAAGATCATCTGATCAATCATTTGGAACTAGGAAACCTCGTTATCCATGCATAATCTTTAATGAGGAACACTTTGTTCTGGATTGTACTCACCACGCTGAAGTTTAAAAAATGGTTAAAACTTCACATGCATCAGCTGCATTGACAGATCCATTTCCAAATCCAGACACAAATTTGGTTGACATAGATCCAGATTCTAGTTCCCAAGTGCTTATGTTATCTGTCACAAAACCTTCAAAATATATCTTGGTGTCAACACGTAATAAATATTATGGTAGTCAGGCCACTGATCAACCTAATACCTCAACTACGAATCTGTCTACAAAATCGGTACCGCCTACTGCCATTCCTGAATTGACAATCAAGCCACCGAAGGGAGTTGTTCATAAATCAACATATAATCCTTGAGCAAGAGTTGCTCAAAAATATAATATAGTTGAAGGTTTGGCTCAATCCCCTTCAGCTATGTCAGCTCTTAAGGTATTACAAAATTTTCCCTCTCAGAAATAGGCTTTATTTTCAGCTATAGGTGGAATTGATCCGACTGATTCTAATCTCGTTGTCTTTAATCATATGGGCTATATGCCACAATTACTAGTAGAATTGGAATTCTCTATACAAGTAAATATTCTTAATCACCTTTTTCATCATACTATTATTGACGAGGGAGCATCTACGTGCATTATGTCTCTAAACTGTTGGAAGTCACTTGGTTCACCGTGCTTATCTCAAACATCGAAGACGTTGAAGGCTTTTGATGGACGTACATATAAGCCTTGTGGTATTATCAATAACTTGCATGTTGAACTAGGGGGAAAAATAGTGAATTTTGATGTCAAGGTCGTTGACGGACCCCTTGACTATAATATTCTACTTGGAAGGCCATGGGTATATGCTATGACTGCAATTGTTTCTACATATTTTAGAATGATCGCCTTTCCATATAAAGGTGCCATCATAGTCATCAATCAACTATCCTTATTTTCCTCCACTTCACAGGTAACTGGAAGTGTTCCATTCGTTCATGCACCCCAACTAGCACTTCAGAACATTAGTGTAGACTCTTAAAGGATTCCACTCTCATGTGAACCTTTGAATTACCACCACCTGCGACGTCGGCATAAATTGCAAGTATAGAGACCTGCTACATGATATATTCCACTCCATTTGGCTTAAAGAAGAGTACGAGTGATTATGAAATTGTTACGTTGGATGAGTTTTTTCCGCCCAGCTCTATTGAGCTAGCATAACAATAAATCTATCTGGCTTGGGTGACGAATCCGAAATCAATGTCACTGGTTGTTTGGGTTGATCGTTCCTTTGATTTTGGCACTCCATCTAAGCCTTTTTTCTCAAATTTCTTGATAGATGAGAATATTTTGGAAACCATGATGTCAGAAGGAGAACCATGGGAATATTATCACCATCATTCCCATCTTCCTGATTATGAAGAAAATTATCTTAGTGAACTATATCACCCATCGATCAAAATTTCTTTACCTATTAATGCAATCGATTCCGAGCAAAATTTGTCAAATATTGAAGAAACTATTTCTATTGATATTTCGACGAAACTTGGCATGGTAGAAAATATTCATGTTGTCATGTCTTGTTCTCCAACAAAACTTGAAACATATCGCTCTCTATTTCATGAATTTTGGGAAATATTTACCTGGCCTTATGAGGAGATGCCAGGTATTGACACTAGTATTGTTGAACACACTATTAAAATGTACTCTGATGTCAAGCTGGTGCATCAATGCCTTCATCCTGTTCATCCAAAGAAGGCTGCTGCCATTAAATCAGAAGTTGAAATTTTTTTGCGTGCTGGTTTCATATACCCTGTTTCGCTAACTGACTGGGTTTCCAACATCCTTCCTGTCATGAAAAACAAGGAACCATCAGAGTGTGCATCGATTATTGGGATGTTAATCTTACTTTTCCAAAAGATAACTATCCTAATCCATTTATCGACCAGATTATTTACGATTGTGCTGGATGTGAAATTTTTTCGTTCGTGGATGGATTTTCCGGCTACAATCAAATCAATATCTGCCCCGAGGATCAACATAAGACAACATTCATCTGTCCCTAGGGCATATTCACTTATAGGAAACTACCGTTTGGTTTAAAGAACATCTGGGCTACTTTTTAGAGAGACATGGATTATGATTTCAATGAAATCATACATATTGTTCAACCCTATCTAGATGATTTACCCGCACATTCACGAAATCAGAATGATCACCCGATGCATTGAGAGCCATATTTTTATGATACCGAAACTAAAAAATATGCCTCAATCCATATAAATGTGTGTTTTGTCTTGGGTATGGTCATTTGCTTGAATTCATAGTCTCAAAAGAGGAATTTGAATAGAACCATTGAAGGTCCAGGCCATTCTTGATTTTCCTGCACCATCAAATTTACTTTAGATACAGAAACTTCAAGGAAAGGCTAACTTCCTAAGGAGGTTCATACCCAACTACACCAAAATGGCTAAAGGATATACTCGACTCTTGAAAAAGGGGGTTCCCTTCGATTGGGACCAAGTTGCACAAGCTTCTTTTGATGTTGTCAAGGATACTCTTGTCCGGGCGTCATTAATGTATCCCAAAAATTATCAGAATGATTATTTCTTATATATCGCCGCAGCTGATACGCCCATTGCTATGGTATTGGTCCAAGTAGAAAATGGTATAGAACATCCAATCTATTATTTGAGTCGTAATCTCAATGATATGAAAGTCAAGTATTCATACGTAGAAAAGCTTGCCTTGGAAACTATTCAAGTTGTCCAAATATTTCACCACTATATCTTATCACATCAATTGCTAGAGGGCAAGTATTGAAAATGGATTGTCACTTTTTCAGGAATTTGATTTGGAATTCATCAAATCCAAGTCAAAGAAGTCTTTAGTTTTGGTTGAGCTTCTCTATGACCTTCCCTCTGATAGTACTACTACTACGTCAGAATCACCAATTCCTGACTAGTCTCTGTTTTAGATAGGATCATCTGATCCTTGGTATAGATATTTTATCATTTATCTCCAAACCCAAACTTTTTGGCTTGATACCTCTCACTCTGAACAATGATGTATTCGGCACCAAGCCAAAGATTATATGATTGTCGGCGATACACTTTATTGTCGTGGTGTCGATACTATTTTAAGAAGGTGCCTCACTCATGAGGAGGCCAAAAAGGTTTTAAATGATTGTCATGCTGGGGCTTGTGGTGGAAATTTATCTGGATATGCTACCACGCAGAAGATACTCCGCGCCGGTTACTTTGGCCTACTATATTTTGTGACTGCATCCTCGCAGTCAGAAGTTGTCATGCGTGCCAAATTTTTTATTGTAAAATCCGCAAACCGCCAATGCCAATGCATCTTGTTGTCTCTGTGGGACCATTTTCGAAATGGGGTACTGAATTCATGACCTATAACCCTCATTCATCCAAGGGGCATGGTTATATTGTTGTCGCAGTAGCCTAATTTACCAAATGGGCCGAAGCGATGCCTACATTCAACAATAGAGGACAAACAACTGCATTTTTTTTTTAATAATGTTATTGCATGGTTTGGGGTCCCACAGGCTATAGTTACAGATCATGTGAAGCATTTTCACAACCACATGATGACTGAATTGACTGCTAAGTTAGGATTGTCACATGATAATTCTACTCCTTATTATCCACAATCAAATGGATGAGTTGAATCTATCAAAATGATTCTTAAAAGTATGCTTCAACGAATGATAGGAGTTCGTAAAAGAAACTGGAATTTGATCTTGTACTCGGCCTTGTGGGCATATTGAACCTCGGTGAGAAATGCAATCAGTTTTACTCCTTTTTAATTGGTGTATGTCTAGAAGCTATCTTGCCAATCCAATGTGAAATATTGTCATTAAAACTCGCAATCGAATTGTTACCGGACACCTAAGAAGAAGAAGTGCGTCTTTTTAACCTCATTCATCTTGATGAAACACGTCGTGAAGCCCAATTGGCCAACGAAGCACATAAGAGACGTATAAAGGCGCAATACGACAAAAATATCCAGCCTCACATTTTCTCAGAGGGCGATTTGTAGAAATTATATGCACTAAGCATGCATACGTCGTAGATCCACCTGATCTCACACTATTTAACTTTATGCAAGATACTGAATCTATTCCACTTGTTAATCTTTGGCGTAAAATTAATTGCACACACATGTAAAGCATAAATACAAATAATCACACATAACACAGTTGTTTTAACCGGGAAAGCCTGAAGCTGAAAACCCTAACTATATATTATGTATCATGGAATCATATGAAAATCCTCATACAAAGCTTATAAAGCTATCAGTATAGTACAATCGTCATACACTAATCAGTAACAATCTTGCAAATCCATGCAACGATCTTGCCCTCCTACTAGCTTGCCTCCACTGCGCAATCCCTGTTGAAGAATAGCTCTGAATGAATTCGAATTACTCTTGCCTTGACCACGCAATCCTCATTGGAAAATCCAATGTGTGTGTGATGCAATCAATGCATCACTATAGTCACAATAGATGTTCTATCTTGCCCTTTCACCTACCTCTCCACTAGGTCTCCACTGAAACTGCCATGCACTGTAGTTAACTGCTGTATCATTCAATTGATTAATGAGTTATTATTTGTGAATTAATTAAATAATTAATTCACTCCACTCTCACTAGTGTATCAATCAGTTAGACTAGATACAACTAGCTCAACTGAGTCTAACTGAGTTAAACTGAATACAACTCCATAACTACTTCTTCCAACTATGTCATAACTCGGCCACTTGAGTTCTAATTGAGTCCTCCATGCATTACCTCTAGAAAACCCTCGGTGAAATTGTACCTCATTCCATTGATGTGCTACATCTCCAGGCACCGAACCAAAGTGCTCCAAGAGAATAAGTTGTTGTTTAGTGTCTAATTATTATTAAGAGCTAATAATAATTGACATGCATCTATTTTGTGGATCGACGATCTATAAATAGACTTTGCCCAATATTCAAAAATAGAATTTCATATATTTTTCCAACTTGACCAACCCTCCACAAATAGCATCCTACAATTTCTGAAATATGATCACCATGTCTAAAAATAGACTTGTGCCAAAAATAACCTGTGCGCCCACTTAGTGAAGGCGACTCTTTTCACTAAGCTCATCATCTTGTTGAATCTCAACATTCCCTCTCAACAAGATAGGGATTATCCTTCACCTCGATCCTGCCTCTATGGTAGTTGAATTTGCTCCTAGTGAGTTCCATCGTAAGAATATTTGCATCTTGATCCTCCGTAGGAATGTACTGAAGCAACATGATCTTGTGCTGCACACAATATCTAATATGTTGATACCGAATATCAATATGTTTAGATCTATCATGAAACACAAGATTAACCGAGAGTTTAATGCAACTCTGATTATCACAATGTATCACCGTGGGATCTAAATGTGAACCAAACAAACCAACCAGGATCTTCCTCATCCGTATTAACCTCATGCAAATTTGAATTTGCCGCTATGTACTTCGCTTCCGCCGAATCGAGTATCACGCATCTTGTTTCCTACTGTACCAAGAAACTGCCATAGATCCACACGAAATCCCCTCGATAAGCCTCGCCCACCGCATCCGTGAAGCATGCAACTTCACCTCATCCTTCCGTCCGTACCATAAGCCATACTCATATGTGCCCCTGAGATACCTCAGGACATGCTTTCTTGCCTTCCAAAAGAGCTTGGTAGGCTTAACCATCGCTTGTGAAAGCTGGTTCACCACATAGCATATGTTCGGTCTTGTATTAACTAAATACATGAGCGAACCCACTAACTGTCGATAAACAATGGCATCCACTACCTCTGCCGATGTAGCATCCTCTTTTCTCTAATTTCCTGGAAGAGGAGTATCCATGGGCTTGCAGTCCTCCATGTGAAACTTACCAAGTATCTCCCGAGCATACTTGCCTTGAGACACAAATAGTTCACCTTCTCACTGCCATATTTCCAATCCAAGGAAATAATGAACAGGATGCTTGTTTAAGCCCATACAACGCTCTTTTGAGCCTGCACACATGCGACTCGTTGCTAAAGATCTCAAATCCTTTAGGCTGCTCAATGTACACCTCTTCCTTAATGATCCCATTAAGGAATGCAGTCTTCACATCCATCTGATGAATGGGCCAACCCATTTGCGCTGAGAGAGAAAGGATGGTCCGTATGGAAGAATACTGTGCGACAGGTGCAAAGGTTTCTTCATAGTCAATCCCCTCAATCTATGAGAAGCCCCAGGAAAAAAATCTTGCCTTATACTTCTCAACACTCCCATCAGCAGCTTACTTTACCTTGTAGATCCATCTTGATCCTACAACTGATTTTCCCACCGGCCTTGGAACAATCTCCCAAGCACTGTTTCTGACAATGGAGTCATACTCCTCCACCATGGCATCTACCCATGTGGGCTCCTGCACTGCTTCTTCGAAAGAAGATGGCTCTGTCACGATACACTTGCTCATAAGAGCCATGTATCCAGTAAATCGGTTAGGTGACTGTTTCTGTCTGCACTGTGATGTAGTGACTCCTACATTCTGTGCCGCATCAAGTTTTAGTCTCTCAGCTTCTGTGGTACGCTTTTTGCCTTGTCTGATGTTTGGTTCTGCATGAGTGGACTCCTCCACTCCATGAATCTCCTCTTGTGGCTGATCCACATCTAGAGGCTCATCTTTGGAAACAAGAATTTCCTCCTCCGCATGCAAGTGTAGCTCCCTCTCAAGCAACAACTTCATGGCTTTCACCTCATTGAATTTTATATCTCGTCGCACAACAGTCATCCAAATTTTTGGAAAATACACATGATAATTATGGGGTGTTTCTGGGTACCCCACAAATATCCCAACTTCTGTAGTCGGGTCCAGCTTCTTCCTGGCATCCTTTGTCACATGAATGTAAACAGGTGAGCCAAAATATTCAAATGAGAAATACGTACTTCTTACCAAAGAAATCTTCTTGTCTTCTCTTCAGGTGTACTCATGCCAAGTACTCTATGAGAACAATGGTTTTGCACATAAACCACAGTGTTGCATGCTTCTACCCACAAGTGCATCGGTAGGCCCTGGTCATGCAGCATCGCTTGTGCAGCACCCACGATCGTTCTATTCTTTCTCTCTGTGACCCCATTCTGCTGTGGGTTATGAGGCACTATGAGTTCTCTTCAAATTCGTTTTTTACTACATAAGTCTTTGAATTCACTCGAGATGTATTCACCACCATTATCGCTCCGTAGAGATTTCACTTGCTCCCCCGACTCCTTCTCCACCAATGCCTTGAACTCACAGAAATTTGAGAACATTTCACTCTTCTTCTACATGAAGAAGATATAGCATATACGAGAATATTCATTAGCAAATATAACATAATACCCGTGTTTTGCTGTTGAAGCAACTGCGAAAGGTCCACACACGTCCGTGTGAATTCTCTAGGATCACTGAAGCATGATTCTCCTTCTCATGAAAGGTGGTATTCACAAACTTACCCATAGTACATCCCTTGCATTGATCTGACTGTGCAAGAGTACCCTTGGGAAGTCCAGTAGAAATCTGTTGCAAAATCTTCAAAGCGCCATGGTGAAGATGGCCCAATCTCCTGTGCCATAATTTGCCCTCATCTTGGCTCACCACTTCTTCTTCTTTGCCCACCATTGCAGCATAGCCATCTACCTCCATCTTGTAGAGATTCTTAATTTAGACCCCTATCTTCTTGGTTTGACCCGTTTTTTTATGATGAAGGAAGGCTTTTCCCTCACTGAAAACAACATCATAACGTCTGTCTTCTAGCATTGCGACTGAGATCAAGTTCTTCTTCAAACCTGGAACATGCATAAAATTCTTCAACAAGAATGGATTATCGGACTCCCTCTCAAAGGTAATGGTCCCAATGCCAGTCACACTGTACCGACCATCGTCACCCATCTCTATATGCATTTGGAGGTCCTTCTCCTCCAAGTCACTAAACAACTCTTTGTCTCCTGTCATATGGAAAGATGCACCACTATCAAGATACCATAATGATTCCATACAGCTTGAAACCAAGCATGCAATCAAGGAGAAATGAAGTTCAAATTGTGAGGCTAAGGCCTCTCCAGCTACAGATCCAGGAGCCTTCTTGTTCTTCTTCTTCTACGGACAGTTAGTGGCGAAATGTCCATGTTCGTGACAGTGAAAACACTTCACTTTGGACAAATTCTGCTTCTTGCCTTTAGCATCAGATTTTGAAGGATGTTTCTTCCCCTTCCCTTTCCTTGCTTTGGTAGCCAAAGCACAATTCTCTTCATCTTCATTCTTCAATGAAGATCCATCCTTGGTACCCCGCCTTATCTCCTCCTGCACAAGATCCGAACAAAGTCGCTCCCATCCCAGTAGTTTCTCCCATCCATTAACAGAGTCTTCATAGCTATGCCAACTCTTCAGAAGCCCAAGAAGAGCCAAGCTCACCAAGTCTTCATCATCGACAATAACCCCCACACTTCCCAGTTCATCCTTGTAGTGGAAAAAACTTCAAGGAGTTATTTTGGAATACTTTCGCCTTTCTCCATTTTTATTTTTTCCGAGCTTGTCTTTGAGCCAACTTTGGTCACTTCGATTTGGAAAAAATCACAAATACTTCCACATTAAGAATGGAGTGATTTCGGTGAAGGCCGGACATAATATGGTCCTTCACACCTTCCAACAAAATCCTTCGTCTGGCTGCCTTGTTTTTCCATGCATCAAGTAATGCAACATCGCTAGATCCCCCGGGCTTAGGAACATCGCTATCGATGAACTCCTTCACCCATTATCCTCCAACACTACCTCCATCCTCGTCCTTCCGTGCTATGTAATTCGGTCTCCATCAAGGGCATACTCTAATCACAAACTCCATTGAAAGTCATTTTAATGTATACCCAACTTCGCACCATGAATCTTCCGTAGCAAAATTGACTTTTCAACCAAGACAAACTCACTTTACAATTGCAATATTCAATCAACAATGCTCTGACATGACAGAAATTATATGCACTAAGCAAGAATATGTCCTAGATTCACCTAATCTCACATTATTTAACTTCTTTCAAGATACTGAATCATTCAACTGTTAATATTTTGTGGAAAATTAAATTTCACACACATGTAAAGCATAAAATAAAATAATCGCACATAACACAGTTGTTTTTAACCGGGAAAGCCTGAAGCTGAAAACTCCAACTATATATTATGTATCATGGAATCATATGAAAATATTCATACAAAGCTTATCAAGCTCTCGCATAGTGCACACAATCGTCATACACTAATCAGAACAATCTTGCAAATCCATGCACCGATCTTTCCCTCCCACTAGCCCGCCCTCCAATCGGGTAACTTTGTCAAGAATAGCTTTGAATGAATTAGAATTACTCTGGGTTGCCTCCGACCGGCGTAATCCTCATTGGAAACTCCAATGTGTGTGTGATGCAATCAATGCATCACTATAGTCACAACAGATAGTCTATCTTGCCCTTTCACCTACCTCTCCACTAGGTCTCCACTGAAACTGACATGCACTATAGTTAACTGATGTATCATTCATTTGATTAATGAGTTATTATTTGTGAATTAATTAACTAATTAATTCACTCCACTCTCACTAGTGTATCAATCAGTTAGACTAGATACAACTAGCTCAACTGAGTCTAACTGAGTTAAACTAAATACAACTCCATAACTACTTCTAACTGTGTCATAACTCTGCCACTTGAGTTCTAACCGAGTCCTCCATGCATTAGCTCCAGTAAACCCTTGGGAATTGCGTAATTCCCTCAGTCCATTGATGTGCCACATCTGTGCACTGAACCAAAGTGCTCCAAGAGAATAAGTTGTTGTTTAGTGTCTGATTATTATTAAGAGCTAATAATAATCGACATGCATCTATTTTTAGATTCACGATCTATAAATATACTTCGCCCAATATTATAAAAATAGAATTTCATCTATTTTTCCAACTTGATCAACCATCCACAAATAGCATCCTGCAACTTCTGAAATATGATCACCATGTCTAAAAATAGACATAGTGTAAAAATAGACTTGTGCCAAAAATAGCCTATGGGCCCACTTAGTGAAGGTGACTCTTTTCACTAAGCTCATCATCTTGTTGAATCTCAACACGACTTGGTCCTTCCTTATGATCGAGAAGTTGATGTAATAGGTACACATAAATTTGAGCCATTATGGCATGGCCCCTATATTTTCAAAAGAGTTCTTGCTAAGGGTGCCTATGATTTGGTGGATTACGGTGGAATTCCATTGGCGTAGCCCATAAACTGCGTGGAATCTGAAACATTACTATGCTTAATCATAAGCGTAGTAATTTTTTGTATTATATTGTATATATATGCTGTTGATTTGCATTCACTGTCTTAGTTTGTTTTTAGAGTTTTCTTGATGTTAGTAATCCTCTTTACATTTCATCGCAGATGTCTAAATATTTGGAACCATTTGTTGGATATGTTGATGGTGATAGTCGTAGTACGTAGAATATATCCTCTGCAATGTGGGCCATTTTCGCTTCGAACGACGAGTTAGTGAGTTTTCAAGGGATTTGTATTGGAGATAGACAAACACAATTGCTAAGTATAGCGCGTTGATAGAAATTCTCTCTGATGCCATTTCATTTGGTATTAACCGCATCATTATAAGGTTAGACTCAAAACTTGTGGTATTACAACTTACTAGTGTTTATACTGTTAGAAATCCAACATTGCATCGTTTGTTCCTAAGAGTTCGACTTTTGGAAAGACACTTTGATTTTATTCAATATCAACACATTTCTAGAAATTTGAACACATTGATTGATTCTTTAGCTAATCAAGTTTTAGACAGACATTTGCAACAAATGTAAAGATACATTCACATAATTGAATAGGATTACGCAATAAACATATGAAAACATTGAAACCAAATAGATAGATAGTCATAGGTTTTTACAAAAATTTGTGCCCAAGACACATTGGTCATCTGACCTCAAAATGTATGAAAAATATCGAAAGTAAAATAGTGATGCTCATAGTAACATGCTATAGATCTAGCTATCCTATGCAGTAACTGCATCCTGCGGTTAGGAATGCCTATAGTATGGCGCTACAGTCGCATGGGTAACTCTTTGATCTGGCAATCCGGAATCCTGAAGGTCAACCCCTCTATGTGTTGTCGAAGCTCAGACAGAGTCTCAGCCATGTCTAGATCCTGAAGGACTGCTCTCCCGACAACCCTCTCTGCTGGCTCACCTGCTCCATGTTTTAGCTCCTCCACCGATTGAACTCAACTAACATCTTCATTACATAAAAAATTTAGTTTAGTCTTGGGAAAACATCAAAAATAAAAAAATATTATATAAACCTTAAGAAAATCTAAAACATGGTCAAAACATTCTTACTTATTGCACCCCAATGAGCGCCTTCTGGTAAGGCTAAGTCTGGATCTCCTCGGAAATTGACGCCTGCGTATGAATACTCATCAATGACGACAACATGTCGCCTTAACTAGGCGAAGAACGTAGTCGAGAACACAATGGTCGATTGGTCTGCATGCCTACCCATTAGTTCTACCCATCTCTACATCCTCAAATCTCTAAGGTTAGACACACCCAGTGTCACATGTTGAGGATGCATCAGTGGAATCCACTCTAAGGAAAATGAAATGAGGATCGAACCATAACTGAAGTTCTTCTTCCTTCCTCCCTTTGCTTTGTTTAGTTGTTCCTTTATTTGGGAAAGTACAACTTCAGACCAGTTGAAGACTGTTGGCTCCATGCACTCTAGTGCATATTGCATATATGATCTATTCACTGCATGTAGTGTAACGGTGCCAGAAAGTTTTGAGATCATGAAAATAATGGTTCTTAAAGGAAAATATTGAACGTCACAGATGTTTATTTTCCCATCTTTTCTTGGCTCTGCCCCTGGATAACAATACTACAAAACATTGTCTCTCACTGTCTCTCCTCTAAGAGCAGACCCTAAGAGGGAAATGGGCAAGCCTCTCCTCGAAAAACCTGTGAGAAAATATACATCCTCCACTATAATAGGAACCACTTTTTTCTTAATATGAAATGCCTCAATATTCGGATCCCATGCTCGAACTAGGAACTCCAAGAGTTCTATTTGTTGCCTCATCCCTGACAAGCAGAAGTACTTTAACAACCCACAATCTCTTAGGGCTCTTACTGTACCTGGATCATTTAGGGAAAACATATTCTGTTCTTCATGCTCTCTTTCTCTCCATTTAATTGTCATTATAGTCCGCTGAAATCCCGAAACATAACCATAAGACTCATTAGACTCCTTTCAATAGAAAAAATCAGACAAATTTTCAGCATAGTGTAAGAATAAAAAATTGAGATTGCGCCCAATGCAGTCTTGAACAAGGGACAGTGTGTTGTATATGTAGCTAGACTTCAATTTAGGTGCTCTACAACCCACTTTTTGATGCTCAAGGGTGCGTTTCCCTCTTTGGAAGAAAAATTTACCCTAAGGGGCTTAAAACTCTTAAAATTTGCAATGAAAGGAAATGAATTGACTACTGAAAGAAAGAGAGGGTTCATAGCATTAACATGGACCAAACGATGATAAAAACCGTCCACAGAATCAATCGCAATTAGCAGCTGAAGTTCGGGGGCAAAAATAGGTTCAGAGCTCCAAAATGAAAATGGTAACTATTGAATGGTAAAAATGCATAGTAAAACACTTTTTATTAGTCATTTTATTATTTTCAATGACTATTTATTGTTGTGACTATGGTTTATTATATTTTTATTATGAAATAGGTATTTTTAATCCATTTGATGTTGTTATGAACAGGTTTTATCAACTGATGAACATATTAGTCATGCAGATTTATTTAAAGAATTATTTGACCACAAAGCATACTTTTATCCTTATTTTTGAGCTTTTTTAAAAACGAAAAGGACTTGAAGCGCACTTTTATCTCTTTTTTGAGTTCTATAACAGTGAAAAAGGAACCCCCGGAGTCTTCTTTTAGCTCTTTTTAGACTTTGATAATGTGAAAAGACTACCGAGCACTTGTCTTTTCGAGCTCGTAAAAGTAAATGAATTGATATCTACTTAGTATAAGTTTAACCCTTTTCCAGACCGAGATAGATTATTTATGGAAAAGAAATGCCTTAGTCGAACATGACTAAAGAGGTTCTCTCAGATATTATTTTACACTTTTTCGGTTCTGAGTGAAAAATTTATGAAAAAGTACTTATGGAGTTTTCTTTCGTCATCTTTTTCAAACTCTCTAGATATGAAAAAGAATCGCGCTGTCATTATCATTAGGCTCGTTAAAACCTAAAATAGCGATGGAATTATCGATCATGGAAAGAATAGAGTTTCATTCATCGCTAGACTTGTTAAATTATTAAATAGTGATACATTGTTCACCCGAAGGGTTGAGTTATAGATCAAGCATGTGTTATCCTGCTCAAGCTTGTTAAAAGATAAAGAGGTACTAGTTGACAAATGACCGGGGAAAATTTGGGAAAGTGAACAAAAATTTTTACGGTAGCAAGTCGCTCTTGAACATGACACTTCACTCCATCACCATGACTGTTTGGGTTGGGTAATATTCTTGACAGTTGATTCATACCTATGGTTCATCATACCTTCACTTCGGTTTTGGGTCAATGCTGCCAACTCATCCTAGTGTCGCCGATATGTTCAAGAGAAGTCATTCAGTGAATACTCATCCTTTTGCAATACTCATAAACCTTCATTCTCATGAAAGTTATCCCTACACATTGCTATATCAAGTCATCCTTTGTCTCCGAAATCAATAACTCCCATTTTGTAATAAAGTGGCTTCTTGTCGACATCAAATCATCATTCAGGAAGTTCACTTAGAAACATCATATTCCAGTACCGTGAGGCTTGTTACAACATCGAAAAGATCCTCGCTTCCGGACTTTTGACTGAAATATTTTGTTTGGCGTCAACATCAAATCATCTATTCATGCCTTACGAAATGTACTGCAGTACCTTGAGGGCCATTGACATCAATGGTGGTTCTCTCGCGTTTGTTAATAACTCACATCACTCGCTAGTAATAAAATGATGTCTTACCATGTTCGACTACAAATCATATATTCGCATGGCTAGACTTGTACCTGAACGATCGAGTGAAAGAGATAAGAAGACCTTGGATCTAGTTTCAGCCATCCAGGCTGCGATTTCAGGATTGTTGTACACATCATCTGTACGGTGACCTTACATATAGATCGTCATCCGAACATGGGCCTATATCTCTAGGCATGTCTGTATTGGGCAACATTCCAATGTATATGACTTTCTGCACTATGTACATGTTATTAGATAGTTTATGTGCTGAGCATGCGAATGCCTTCCCTCAACAATTCATGATCAAGAGGATGTATCATGATGTAATGTATTTTAAGATTGATGCAGGTTGCCACTCCACTTTAGCTCCATTTCATCACAGTGTAAAGCATCTCATTCAAAAAATATTGTTATTATTATTCTGACTTCATGCTTTAGGGGGAAATCTGTTATAGGTCAATTTGGGCATCATTCCCAATGACTTGGTTAAACTGGACATCATCCCCAGAACCAATTAATAGGGTCTATCATCCCCTATCATCTCATTTGCTACATGCCCTAAGACCAAGAACAAAGACAAATCATCCATGACTTCCATTGCAAGGTTTCCAGGATTTGAAGTATATGTTATAACACCTATGAGCTCACCAACGCAGTCTCTCAAGTGGCTAAGTGCGTTGCATATGTAGTTACCTCCATTCAAGGGTGCTCTGCAAAGCACTTCCCGACACTCAAGGGTGCGTTGGTCAATTGGGAGAAAAATTCTCATTGTTCCAGAATATCCACTTGGCTAGTGCCTTTTAGAAGAGTGCATATGTGTCAAACTTCGAATCCATGTGTCCATTTGATACCTCTGAGCTTGGGAACATGTCTTTCCTATTATTTGAAATTCATTGATTGTGAAACTATCTTCAGCTCATCTGTAAATTGAGTACAGATCTTAGTGCTTGAGAAGAAAGAAATTGAGTAGAGAAATGCTGGTGGAATTTCAATTGAGGATTTGATTTGAGTGATATGCTACTAGAGAGATGTTCATTGTGATGAGGATGGGATGATATTGGATATGGTGACATCAAATCAATCTCTAGTTGTAACCTCCCCTTCTTTCCATTAATAAAGATTGATGCTCACTTTCCCACATATGTATCTATATAAGCTTCTATCTTTCATATTATGAATTCTTATCTAATGTATATGGTTCATGTTTCATTTATTTAACTGAATAACTTGAATAGGCATCTGTATATTGCAATCTCTTTGTTGTTTAGTGTTCATTCATGTAGTAAATATTTTGGCGATCTAGCTTGGATTTGAAGCTACAACAAGAGTGACAGAAGGAGAATAGGAAATGCTTGGACCCCAAGTAGGTTTCTTGATCTATTATGTGTGTCTATTTACTGTTAGGAAAAGTATCTGCAAAGTAATTAACCTGTTGTTCTAAATGCATATACCACATTTAGGGAAGAATATTTTATCAGTAATTCATAATTCCACATAACACGGATTTTTAGGATTCATCTTCATCTGTTCGAAAAGTCCGACACAAAACGATCACTTCTTATTTCCAACGAATTTCTGAGTTGGAATATTTGGTTATGAGCTGGAAATCGAATTTGCAATCTGGAAAAGATCTTGGAGGCTAAAATCATAAGTGATGCTATAACAAATAAACCATCATTGGAAAAATAATGCATAATAATCTTCTATTTATTATAAATAAAGGAGAAATAGTAGTATTTATCGATAAGAGCATAAATTATTATAAAATGGAATAAAATGATAAATTATGATAAAGAATGTGATAAATAATGGTAGAAATGGATGAAATAAGCATTAGAAAGTGGTAATAATAAGGACATATTTGTGGCCCAACATACCCCCAAACTAGATATGTTGCATGTCCTCATGCAACCCAAAGCCTCTGTATTAACTAAGTTGTAATACACTAAAAAAAATGTTCACCCCAAGTCATTATATTGATGGAACAAATGATGTCTTCCTCAGAAAAATAATATTCAATTTTAGCAATGTTACTGATGGCATAAAAATTTTCACATTGACTTTCAACCATATGTTAATGCTTCTCTAATCCAAAATTCAGATTGTTTTGATGCATGGATCATGAGATATAAGAAAAATGGCTGTAGGTGATAGTGCATGATTTTTGAAATTGTACAAACTAATTTAGCTTGAAATTTTATGGGTTTGTGTAGTTTAAAGATACCTCTTTGCTGTCCAAAAATCATAAGAATTCAGTTCATAGTTTTAAATATATGTACAAATCAATTTCTGCACTGCATAAAAATGAAATTGTATGCCTTAAATGAGAAATAAAGTAAAAAAACATCCATTGTATGTAGCAATTCCTCCCCCAAACTGGAGAATGAGCATGCCCTCATGCTATACTAAAAAATAGATTGAGGTAGCTGCTACAATTGTTATGCTTGGTGTACATCAACATGGAATAAGGGAGGTTTTGAGAATGAATAAGGAGAGAAATGGATGATGGCATGATCAAAATAAAGAAATGAAAGAAAGTAACACTCCCCCAAATTGAAAGCTTTTGTCTCTGAAAAATAGGAAGTGGTAAGAAGTGGAACGAATGAAGATAAATAATGCTCAATGGATTTTCATGAAATTCTCCTAAATTCTTAATAAATTAGAAACTTATGCTATTTTACCTCAAGTTTTACCTCTGTAACAATGTGGAATGGCATGTATGGACTGGAATTTGTTGAAGCTGATGTAGGTTGAGTTGATCCTGAAAGTGACGCAAAAAGGTGGAAGCCATGCAAGCTGAAAGTAAGTACAAAGTGTGGCAGGGTTTTTCTTTCCCCAGGTGTCCATGACGAGAAAACACAGGAAAAGACATTATGGATTCATAAATGCAACAGAATAATAACTAGAACGACATATCTTGTGGCAAAAAATCAATCAAATCAGCTCAAATTATAAGGAGGATGGGGAAATGATTAAAAAGGAAAAACAAAAAAATAATCGTTATGAAAAGGATATTTGCTTTGATGGAAAATTGTGACAGAACATGATATGTGAAGAATGGTAACAACTGCTGGGATTAAATAATCAGACATAATTAAGTTAATTCATATGTAGTTTTACCATGCATACTGCTTTCTATAAAGATAACACTATTCAAATGGTAAGTTCTCCTTTGAGAATGGGTTGGTAAGAATAAATGAAAAACGATTGGCTATTTAACATGAAACCCCAATGCCACAAGTAGAGCCACGACTGTCAGCAGGCGTGCATAGCCTCAACAGGGTTTCTTTTTAACCCAAAAATGATCTAGAATCCTCTATTTAGTATTTAGATAATTTATTTTCTCTTATAGAAAGACCACCGTGCTGGCATGGTAACCAGATAGCCACAGTGCCATTCACTAGGATTTAACAAAGTAATCAGGCCAACTCGTGATGAGACCTCCTATCCTTCAGCCAGTTTTTATTTCGACTAAAAGCTCATTTCTTTGGTGTGGTAGCCATTATGGGAATGTTACTTGTTATTTCCCTATTATCATGGTAGGCTGGCTCATGATGAGACCCCCTATCCTTTCTAAAACATTTTCATTTTATTTTCATTTTTGTATTTTTTAATCATAAATAGAGGGAGGCTCATTAACTCCTTAAGAGTCAGGGATGGTGTGAGGAGTGCAAAGAAATGCCAATAAAAGTTATACACTTATTCCTAAGTCACCCTACCCTAGAAAATTAGCCATTGATAGTGAAAAAAGATAGCCCAACATGGTATTAAGATAATGAATTCTTTACAATATGTCTGAAGAAAAGATATCAAACAAGCCATTACATAGTTAGGCCATATCGATTTCTAAAAATAAAGATATCCATCAAAGGTAAAAAGATCATAATTGTTATTAATGTCGCTGCTTTTCCCTTTCTTAGATGCACATTCCCCATTCACAAGATGATTTTCATGAGAAAATGCATAACAAAAATGGTTATATGGCCATAAAATTGGGAAAAAATCATTTAGATAGCTATTTATTACAAAAAGCATGGTTGTTCAGTCAATTGAACAGTAGCCGTTCAATTGATTGAACAACAAAAAACACACCAAAAAAATTGTGTTGTTCAATTGATTAAACAACAACTGTTCAATTGATTGAACAACAAAAAGACACCAAAAAATTGCACTGTTCAATTGCTTAAACATAAAAAAACACACAAAAAAATTGATGTTCAATTGATTGAACAACAAAAAAAACACACCAAACAAATTGCGTTGTTCAATTGATTGAACAACAAAAAAAAACACACCAAAAAATTTGTTGTTCAATTAATTGAACAACAACTGTTCAATTGATTGAACATAAAAAAAAACACACTAAAAAATTTGTTGTTCAATTGATTGAACAACAAAAAAACACATTAAAAAAATTGTGTTGTTCAATTGATTGAACAAAAAAAAAAAAAAAAAATTGTTTAATTGATTGAACAACAACTGTTCAATTTTATAGAAAAACAAAAAAAATACACACCAAAAAAATTGCGTCGTTCAATTGATTGAAAAAAATAAAACACACCAAAAAATTGCGTTTTTCAATTGATTGAATAGCAAAAAAAACACACCAACGTTTTTCCATTGATTGAACAACAATTATTAAGCATACACAAAAGAAACATGGTTGTCCATTTGATCGAACAACAGCTATGCAGTCTAAGACAGGATAACAAATGTGTAGTCTAGAATGGAACAACAACTTTTCATTTGATAAAACAACAAATGTTTATTAATATTTCAAGTGCGTATTTTCCAACAAAATTACAACCACAATTTTGAAGGAAGAAACACCTGAAATAAAAAAACATAAGAGAAATCAGAAAGGAAACAACACTTTATTAAAAAGAGTAAATAAACAAATAAATAAAGTTACAACAACTGTGATTTCAGTTACAACAATGTTGTTTCCTAAGGGAACATCAATATGTTTATAGGAACAAAAATCTGTCAATGGTGAATGAATGGAAAAAAATGATCTTTTGAAAAACAAAAATACTTTGGTGGAAATGACTTGAATGTTCAATTCTTCTTTTTTCTTGTTATTAATCCATTAGGTAGTGAAAATTCTTCATGTTGTTTCCTTCATGTTGGTGAGCACTAGTGGGGACAGTTTTGCAACAAGCTCTTACGACACCTAGAAAAGCTTAAAATCATATGGTATTATATTTCTTAATAGAATACTGGATGAAAATAACTTATGTCATTATCAATTTCCTTCAAGAATCACTCGGTCATAAATTGACCTCATTTATTCTCCTGGGACTTGCAAAAAATGAGTGTCTACCTGCAATAAAAATGAAATCATAGAATAAGAGAGGTGATCGGGTTCTCCTAATCCAAGACAAAATAAAAAGTAGTTACTCTGTAAAACAAATCCACAGAAAAAAATAAACAAAGTAAAACTAATTTGTTACCTGCGGGGGAGCAGTGGTCAACCATACTAACCAGCAATATTTTAACCATAACTTATTTTTTTTTCGTTCGATGTGAGTGATTCCAAAGGAAAATGAAAGTGAGTTCATAGGTATATCTCCAAAAGAAACAAGTTTAAAAAAATCCATGATATGATATGTCAAATTTACTTATAACAACCTGCATAACAGAGTCATTTTCACTTTCCCAACTTAGAACAACAGTTGGTATTTTAAGCATAATGTTTTCGTTCGATGACGGATTAAAATGATCAAAATTTGAGATTAAATTAGATTCATTTATTTATATCCAATAGAAACAGGTTTTGAAGGCAAGAAGAATTGATGGGTCAAATATGCAAGTGAACAGCCAGAAAAACAGAGTTTTAAAGTTACAGATTTACGATAGACAGTCAGTAGTTTGGGCATAAATTTCTCATACGATATCTAAATAGAGTGATTCAAATTTCCTTGAAAACTATATTCATAGGGAAATTTACCATAGAAACATGTTTTCAATATATATTCATTTGGACCTCCAAAAACCAACTGTCCCATTAATGTCCCTGAGCTACTTACCAGACATCTTATCAATATTTTGGTAATAACATTTTTGTTTCAAATCCAAATTAAGTGATTCAAATTGGGTTGGAATTTAGACATAAAGGGCTACTAAGGATAAAAACATGTTTTAAAAATATTCCCTTTTGGTCCCTCAAAACATGACTGTCCCAACTGTGTTTTTAGAAATTTTATCAAGCCTGAAAACCAAAAAAAATATGATATTCAAGAATTTTTTCCAAATTGGTGACAAAAATGAATATGAGTGTTTTTAGAAACATTATATTCAATATAATACATTTACATGCATAAATAAATTCAAACGTTTATCACCGATGTTGATTTCCATAGCATGTTGCAATAAAAACAAATTTTTTTTTTGTTTTTTTGTTTTTTTTTTCAAATAAAGAAATTTATTTATTTTATTTGCTACAATAACCCACTTAGTTTGAAAAAGATAAAATATCTCTATGTATAAGAGTACTTCCAATGGAACCATTTTCGAAACAAGGCCTCAAGTATATACATACCCAAATTAGAATAATGTACATTAATAAATACCAGGGTAGGAGAGACCAAGTTCCCTTGAAAAGATGGTGCCAAAAATTGCTGAAGTATGGAGTGACACTGCAAACAAACGATGGAGTGAAACCAATATTCAATACTACCTTGACTCTCTTGATTTCCCATGGTTTTCATATCATGATGTTCTTCTATGAATTCTGCAATTTTTTGATATGAAGCCTTCCCAATCTCAATATAATTTTTCTGCAATGGTGCAGGTGAGATAGAATGGGTGGGAAGGGTAGGTAAATTTTGTAGTTCAGAACTATAAGCATGATGTACTGGTTTATTACTATGAGGCTATGGAATGGCTTGAGTAGGAAATTGTGTAGGGCATGGAGGATTTTGATGATGTAGCTGATTGGGTTTTGTGGATGATTTTGATAGGCAAACAAGATGTTGTTGAAGAGATGGTAAAGAATATGGATGATGTTCTTGTGCTACAAGATGAGGGAGAGTAGTCATGTAATCGTAAGATGAACCATGCCAAACTTGTGGACAAGATTGGTGGTGGTTATATTGAGATTGACATGGCTGCCCTAACAAAAGAGTAGTCTATAATGTTGGGAAAAATACTGAGAGGGGGGGGGTGAATCAGTATTTACTGCATATTCAAAACTTTCACTTTTTCAGACTTCTAAAACGCATACGCTACTTTCCTGAACCAGACTTGCGTATATACGCGGATACCCTTTACGAAACTCGCGTATACACAGATATCTATTTATGTCATTAATTCTTCACTTAAATAATTCCTTCATTTATTCATCAGATATTCAATAAGCAGTAAACATGTGCAGTAAGAACAGAATAAATCATCACACAAAGCATCACACATGAACACCAGGATTTTTAGGTGGAAACCCAAGTCCTGAGAAACTACCGCAACTTGCTCACCAATATTTTATTATGAGAAAACATGTTACAACATATAAGCATGCTAGACCATCAACACGTGTGCACCCACCAAGGGGCTGCCTAAAATGCCTCCCCGGGAAGGAGCAACGACCCCTCGACTCGCTTACCAAATTTCTCTCCGGGAAGGAGCCGCCGACTGATCTCGTTTACCAGCCTCACCTGGAAGGGAGCTACAACCCCCTGACTGAAGGCTACAACCCTCAGCACCACCTTGGACCACGTTTCATCAATTTTCACACTGGATCCAACAACTTCAATAGAACACAACTTGCAGGCCACAATTCATCATATTTCCAGATTGAACCCTTTCCATACTTTTTAAGTACAAACATACGTCATCAACAGATACATATCAACACAGATCAGATAGCAGAACAGATCAGATATTTCATACCCCTTGCTTCAGCAAACCCTAGTTTGCATACGCGCTTTTACTTCACTGATGTCACGTATATACGCGCTTCCGTCCACACGAACCAGCGTATACCTCAGTGTATATTTTATTGCGCATACGCGCTTTTATTTCAGAGAAGCCGCGTGTATACGCGCTTCCTTCGCGGCAAAGTAGCGTATAGATCTTCAATGATTACAGAGCAGCGTACTTCATCAGATCAGATGTTCAATTCAGATTTACCCTTTTCACTTCAGTCAGATGTTCGCCTAGATGTTCGCCTCATCACAGATCTAGGCCTTCCATAAGCAGATCTAGCATATACAAGTGCATTTCAGATCTAGATCCCCTTCTTCATCATTGGTGCATCATATATTCAGATTTATCATTCAAGTGTAACCCTTTCCATTCAGATCTACTTCAGAGAGAAGTATTCATTTAAGTTCAGACATCTTGCACCCACACACATGATTTGCACAATGAAATTCTTCTTCTTATATAGGTTTTCCTTTTTCAATACCATGAGCCCCTTTTTCAATACCATGGGCCAAAACAATACCATGAGCCCAAAACTACCTGGACGGGGTCAATTAAGCGGATCATTACCCAATACAATGGGTCAATACCATGGTGGTTACCCTTGGTTTTGCACTTTTGAGCGCTTTTTCCCATACGCGACTTGGCACGTTATTTTCCGCGTGCATACGCGACTTCCCCTAGGCCAATCCGCGTATACAAGGAGACATACTCTTTTCATCATATTTTGAGCACATTCTGAATTCCTTTCAAGAACAACACTCAGCATCATATTTTCAACAAACATCAGATTTCTTCATCAAGAACATATTCTATCAAGCAAGTTGTCATCATCTTCATTCAGTGGGTTGCCATCAAGGACAACACTCTGCATCATATTTCCAACAATCTCCCCCTTTGGTCTTGATGGCAACCATGATGGTGTTTGGTTACCACAGCAGATAGATACCATGTCACTCTCCCAAATGTCACATCATTATCTTCTCTTTATTCAAACACCATGTCACTCTCCCCCTTTGACATCAAGGGCAAAGGGCGGATCAAAAACCAACATTCTCCCCATTTTATCCTCATGTGGAAGAAACATTCTGCAGATCTGATATGTGCTGAAGTGGCCAAGCTCCCCGTGAGTTCATGCTGAAACTTCAAACATATTTTTCAATAAAGTACATGACTCAAAGACTTTCCTATCACCAATGACTCATACTTACAACAAATATCCAACCAAGTGGATTTACATAAGAGACTCAGCTACCCAACCAAGTGGGTTTACAAAAAATTGACTCAGCTACCCAAGCAAGTGGGTTTACAAAATTTTGACAAGTCCTTACATGACTGAATATTACAAATTTACATCATGGGTCTCAACATGACCTTTTCATCAAAATACAAATATGACTTTTCATAACCAATACCAAAAAGACCTCAAGAGAGATCATATATCAAAATCATCATAATGCCAACAATGCATTATATTCAGCAAAGCTAATGCTCCCCCTAAATATGTGCATCCAATGCATCCTTTCCATATGTGACTAAGACCTCTTAGTTTTGTAGCAATTCCATCATTTTCACTAACAAATCATCAAGGCATCTTCATCAAACTTTAGAAACGAATTATGAGAGCCGGAACACCACCAGAGATACCAAACAAGATCGTGAGATACCAGTCAAAGATCAAGAATTTCGTGCTGAGGAAATCTGAACCCATCAAAAATTTCCAGCAACCAAAAATACGCGGTTTTCTGTGCAGGAACTCGCGTATATACGCGACTGTGTTTCAGGAAATCCACGTATCCCAAGCCATCTTCTAAAATTTATGCAGATCTGATTCTCTATGAGGAAGAGACAATGTTCAGCTTCTTTCTGAGATATTTGACTGCTTCCCTGGACTACAGATATAACAGAATAGTGTAGTTGTGTCTTCAAGCGTCATCCACTGGTTGTAGCATAAGCCCATTAGTAACCAAGCCTTCGGATCCTTTGCAGCATCAATACATTCTTTCCAAAAGAGATTATCATACCAGAACAGCATCTTCAGATATGTGTCAAGCAATCATCCCTGTGGTCCAAAATCACCATGATCTTCAAGATGTAACATGAAGTAACATATGTAAGCAAAAAATCTCAACCATAGCAACCAAACTCTGTATGATCTGAAACAAACGATATCCAACTCATCCACACAAGGATACTTATCAGTAACTAGGGCTCAAAAACTCATCATAATAAACCATGTACCAAGTCATCTTCATTTGAGCATGAGTATCACAAAAATCAGAGAATAAGCAATCATATTGCCAACAATGCAATCATTAGTATTCAACCTGCTGCTCCCCCTAAACCAATGCTCTTCCTTAACTTGTGCAATCTGAAACACCTTCAACAACAAGTCATCAACAACAATCTCTACATGATCTGTCCTTGTCTCTGAATTATAAGACTTTCATCTCACCAACGAATGCTCTTCATCATAAAGCAACCAGGCTTCATCCATAATCTTCAACACAAGAACCCATGTATCATTTCATTATCATGAGTATAACTAGAATGATTCTAATGCTGCAATCATCGCCAGCCGACCGATGCTCCCCCGGATCTCCGCTCTCGCATCTGTAAATGATAAATTTTCTTATCATCAAGGCATACGCGAGTGCGTCTTCTGGAACTCGCGTGTATACGCGACTTTAGTTAATGGCACCTGCGTATGGAAAGTGAAGCATAGAAAATTTCCATCTCCCTTCATTTCCTCCTGAGCTTGTACCTCCTGTACCGTTCCACACGATGCGCCGTCGAAGTAAACATAAATCCGCATAATCCACCCAACCATGAGAGCTACCATGTATCGCTCCCCCGTGACGATACATTACTAAATCTCATAATGTATCCCACATTATTCCCGCAATAATCGAGAAGTAAGCTCGTGTTGATGATCGCAATAGGTCGAATTCCATTATTTTCTCCGATCGGTCCTTCATCTTGAATTGAGTGTTTTCTTCAAGAAAATCATTGTCTTCTAGAGCATCCACAAAAACATCCTTTTCTTCTGTAGATTGTTTCTTATTCCATCCCTCCATCTTCTTCCAGATTTGTTTTCTATTTGTGTGGTGAAATTTCTCATATCTGTTCGACCTGCATTGCTTTCTTATATGTCCATACTTGTTACAAGAATAACATCTCATGTGTCCAGAAAAATAAGCATAAGAATCATAATGAGTATTTCTGTTCTTCCTCCTTTTACAATCAGTTGCTTTGTGTCCATACTTGTTACCTGAAAAACAATATCCCTTGAAGAAACCAGAGTACCTTTCTATGTAGGAACTGTTTGTTTGAGGTTGAAATGATCTGCTCCTGCAATTTGCTGCAATATGCCCATAATTATGACATTTAAAACATTCAACGTTCTTGAATGAATTCCTTTGAGAATTCTTGATTGTTGGTTGAGCTTTTGTCTCTTTCAACACTTCAGGTTTTGCATTGTCATCCTCTCACTTTTGCACTTCAGAGCCAGATTCTCCTAGCGGGCCATGGAAACCAAGACCATGTTTGATAGCAGGAGACCTGATTGTATCAGAATATTGTCCAAAATGTTAGTACTATCATGAAACTAAAAATTTTAACCTTTTCTTCTAATTTACCTTGAGAATATTTACCTTTTCAACCTCCAAGGGCTTGACAGGCTTGACATTGCTTGTCATGCTTTCTTCTTTTCTTCTTCCATCTTCAATCGAGTAATGATATTATTAGAATCTCTTCTTTCCAACTTCAACTAATCTTCATTTCCTTCACATGTTTGTTGTAGCCTTCTTCATTCTTCTTATTTGATTTTTCCGCATCTTCTTGAGAGAGATGATTTCTCGCTTTCCAAGGCCTTCCTTTTCAAATGATTGTAGAGGTCTTCTATTTTTCTTACTGAAGGTTTCAAATTTTCGAAGACAAATGATTGCAAAATTTTCCAAGTCCTTCATTCTTCTTGCTTGATTTTTCTAAGATCTCGCTTCTAGATCTTTAATTCGATTGGATGCATAAGTATGAAACCTTTGATACTTGTCCAATTGGCCCATTCAAAGATTTCTCATTTGATCTTTCATTTGTGAGATCATCTCTTTGTAGATAGTTTCTTGATTATTATATGAACTTTGCACTTCTTCAACTTTAATCTTGAGAGCTTCTGCTAGATTCACAACTTTACTTTCACTATCTTTACTATTGTTTGCACAAAGAAGAGTATTACACGTGGCCTTCTCCTTTTTCTTCTTGCCATGAGTGCTTGTAGATCTTCGCTTCTAATCAGCTTCATCTTCTTCAATTCTTGCTACATGATTTCTGAGGTATCTCCTTTTCCTTGAGTAACCTTCTTTTTTGCTTTTTAGCCATGAGCACTTTCGTATCTTGGTCGAATCTTTCATCTTCTCACCGGACACTTCATCATCATCTTCTTTTGCATAATAACTCTTTCTTTCAAATTGTTTCCTACTTATGCTTTTTCCAGGAAGATATTTACAAGAGAATGACTAACTTTTCCACATCATAAATATCTGAAGGGATGTTACCTTGAAAATGAGAGCTTTTCACGAAATTCGCTTCTTCTTCATCGGATATATAGCTGGATTCTTTGACAACTTCCTTTTCCTTTCCTTTTGTAGATGCCTTAAAAGAAGCTTCTCTTACTTGAGAAAGACCTCCTTGTCTCATTTCAAAAGCAGTCAGAGTACCATGTAATTGAACAATAGTAAGCGATTGCAGATCTTGCCTTTGTTCAATAGCTGAAACTTTAGAGTCAAATTTTGAAGTCAAAGATCTTAAGACCTTTTCTACCAGAGTAGTATCATCCATGGTTTCACCCAAATTTCTCATCCGATTTACAATATCATCTAGATGAAGAAAGAAACTGGCAACACTTTCATCACTCTGCATCTTCAAATTTTCATATTCAATTCTAAGAGATTGGAGTTTTGCACTTTTTACCTTTGTGTCTCCTTCATAGCTTAGAATGATTTTGTCCCATATATCTTTTGCCGAATGTAGTTGCATCATTTAGCAAATTGATTCGTACATGCTTCCCAATAAGACATTCAATGCTTGGCATTGATTTCATACTTCTTCTTCACCGGCATCGCAGGAATACTTCTGTCACGGTATCGATAACCTTCTTTCCACGATTGCCCATACATCCGGCACTAAGACTATGACATGCTTTGTACGAGAATATCGATTGCTTCCATTGAATAGAGGTGGCTTTGTTGCACATTACCCTTCTTGACTTCCCATTGCGACGGATCTCCTTGGGGCTAACCAAGCTTCCTGCACAAGGACCTCCTCTGATACCAATTGTTGGGAAAAATACCGAGAGGGGGGGTGAATTAGTATTTTTGAGCTTACTCAAAACTTTTTATTTATTTATTTATTTTCTCTAAAACCCATACACTACTTTACTGAACCCAACACACATATACACTTAATAGAACTTGCGTATTACCAGAGATCTCATTATGCAGACAATTCTTTATTTAGATCATTGCATCATTCATTCATTAGATGTTTAGTAAGCAGTAAACATGTGTAGTAAGACCAGAATAAATAATCACACATAAGCAACACACATGAACACCGGGATTTAAGGTGGAAACCCAATTCGGGAGAAAACCACCGCCGGCAATGTTTCAAATTTCTTCAATATTTTATTATAGAGAAAAACATGTTACAACATATGTGTCGTTGCACTCTGACCAAAGACGTAGGCACCCACTGCTACTGCTTACCGGCCTCTCCCCGGAAGGGAGCACCCACCGAATCGTTCACTCGGCCCCTCTCCCCGGGGGGGGAGCTACGACCCCCTGATCTCGTTTACCAGCCTCACCTGGAAGGGAGCTACCACCCCCTGACTGAAGGCTACAACCCTCAGCACCTCTATGGACCACGTTTCATCAATTTTCACACTGGATCCAAAGCTTCCTTTAGGACACCACTTGCAGGCCACATTTCATCATATTTTCACACTAGACCCTTTCCATACATTTAAGCACAAACATACATCACCAACAGATACATGTCAACACAGATCAGATAGCAGAAACACAGCAGAACAGATCAGATATTTCATACCCCTTGCTTCAACAAACCCTAGTTTGCATACGCTCTTTTACTTCACTGATGTCGCGTATATACGCGCTTCCGTCCACCCGAACCAGCGTATACCTCAGTGTATATTTTATTGCGCATACGCGCGCGCGCGCGCAGAAGCGCGTGTATACGCGTTCTCTCGCGGTAAAGTAGTTGTGTATAGACTACGATTGTTAGGAGTGTATACCATCAGATCAGATGTTCAATTCAGATTTACCCTTTTCACTTCAGTCAGATGTTCGCCTAGATGTTCGCCTCATCACAGATCTAGGCCTTCCATAAGAAGATCTAGCAGATACAAGTGCATTTTAGATCTAGATCCCATTCTTCATCATTGGTGCATCATATATTCAGATTTATCATTCAAGTGTAACCCTTTCCATTCAGATCTACTTCAGAGAGAAGTATTCATTTAAGCTCAGACATCTTGCACCCACACACATCATTTGCACAATGAAATTCTTCTCCTTATATATGTTTATCCTTTTTCAATACCATGAGCCCCTTTTTCAATACCATGGGCCAAAACAATACCATGAGCCCAAAACAACCTGGACGGGGTCAATTAGGCGGATCATTACCCACTACAATGGGTCAATACCATGGTGGTTACCCCTGGTTTTGCACTTTTTGAGTGCTTTAGCCCATACGCGACTTGGAACGTTCTTTTCCGCGTGCATACGCGACTTCCCCTAGGCCAATCCGCGTATACAAGGAGACATACTCTTTTCATCATATTTTGAGCACATTCTGAATTCCTTTCTTCATTGCCTTCTGTACACACTGTAGAAACATCAGATTTCTTCATCAAGAACATATTCTATCAAGCAAGTTGTCATCATCTTCATTCAGTGGGTTGCCATCAAGGACAACACTCTGCATCATATTTCCAACATATAATGGATTATGAAAGTAAGAAAATGGAGAGGAAGTGTTTTGAACCATACATTTAGGCCATGGTTTCCATGGTTGTGAGCTTGTAGCTTCTCGATATCTTTGATATGTTGCTTTCATTATAGGTAAGAAAGAGACACTATGCATGGGATGCTCCTTTTGGCAATGGGGGAAAAACACTTCTTCAATTTTTTCCTGATTTTCCTTTACTTGCAAAACATGCGATTGTGAATTTAGAGAGCTAATAAAATCAATTTTAAACTATTCAAATATCATTGATTTCAACTCTTATATCTCCAGTTCTTGCAACATATTTTGAAATGAAAGAAGAAAATTCTCTAGAAATCTTACCAGCCTTGGAGATTTCTCTTGAATACCTTATGCATAAATCAAAACATTAGCATATGATAGCTGAAAAAAATCACATTTTCCTATTAGATTTAAGAGTTCTAAAAAATCGTCTTTGATTCCTTTGAGTAGGAGTATTTTCAAGAACTCTTTTTCCAAATGTTTATACTTTGATTTTTGAAGGTTGTCTTTAAATCTCTCCACATAGTCCTCCAAGCTTTCATCTTCCCCTTGTATCATACTGAAAATGTCTTCAATGGCCTTGCAATAGTTTTGGTAATTCTTCAAGAATACATTCCTCATGTCCTCCCACGTTTGAATGTAGTTTCCACCAAGGCTCATGAACCATCGGAGAGCTTCTCCTTTTAGAGTAAGAGGAAACACCTTCAACCTTTGATCATTAGTATAACAATCATATCCTCTACAAATTACTTCAAATTCAAATAAAAATGTATCTAGATCTTCATTTGGAAAACTGTGAGATTTTGGTAGAGTGGATAAGGGAATGATGTGCATTTTTGTCACTCCTCCTAGATCTTTGATAGGAAATTCAAGAGTAGCAATGTGTGCCATTTCTTACCATTATAGAAGATGTTCTTCATGTGATACTTTAAGGCTCCTCTTTCAAATGTTCTTGTCAACTGATTAGTGGAATGGGTGGTGCTTACATCACCACTTAAGTGAAATGATAAGATTTATTCAAATTTCTACCTTTTCTACTTAGACATTCATAAAAAAAATAAACACCTATCCTATTTAACCTATGCACAATTGCTGGAAGTGGGTTGGAGAGCAAGCATTTTGCTTGCTAATACACAGGTTCTTACCTCTCGTTTTCAATACCCAATTCTTTCACAGAAAAAGGAAAAAAATAAAATACATCACTCCTAAACACTCTTCCTAGAATGAGGTATGTATCTACAATCAAATATTAGTGTGGTAGTGCTATTTGACTGCCTTCCCTGGAAATGACACCAAAATGTTGGGAAAAATTATTTTCTTAATAAAAACAACTAATCACCTATCATTAATTATCAACCAAGGAACATAATTTTATTTCAAAGGCAATTGGAAAAATATATGCATAGAAAATACCAATATCTAACACTAGTTCTACATGGTTATGTTCTACACTATGAATCTTATTCGAAAAAAAATGAAATGTAAGACTTGAAAAGCAATACTAAATCTCAAAACCAGAAAGTAAATGACTGGAAAATAATCATGCTAATCACACGACTTGAATCAATACTAAATTAAATCACACATTTTTTAATTATAAATTTAACCTATTTCACTCAACATAATTCAAATGCTAATCTAGAGAAGTGAATTAAATGTAATCTAGAAATTGCAAGAAATAACAATCTGGAGAATGCAACAAACAATAAATTACTTAAAAGAAAATCTATTTTAAGGAATGTGAATTGAAATTCAAATAAACAAGAATGCAACTAAACTACTTTACATGTTCAAGGTAGCACTTCATCCAAGGTAGTGGGCCCAACTGCCCAAGACTCAATGCTACCTTGAGAAGAAACTCATATCAGATTACAAGTAGCAGATGTAAAAATCAATAGATAACTTCCTTCATTAAAATATATGATAGAAATAATTACAACATAATGAAGCTCTTGGATTTGTATCAAGTTCAACAATTGTTCAGCTGTTCCTTCCTGTTCCCTTCATTCATTGCCTAATTATTCTCTTCTCTTTGATCTCTGGTTTCATTTAAATACACAGAGAGAAAAGGGAATTTACAACAAAGTTGATTTACAAAATGATTTCCATTAAAATTTTGGATTGATTACATAATCTCAATAAACAATATCATATCTGAAAGATCTTCCCATCATCATTCAGTAGGAACAAGTCGAATCTAGTATTGCAATTGGAAGAATTAGGAAATCGGCCACAACAACAAATTTGAGAAAATCATCTTCGAAGAACCTTGCGTTTCTCTTAACACATACCAAATTTTAGAAAACTTCTCATTGGAAAACTAATTTGGTCCATTATACACAAAACCCAAGTCTCACATTTTTAGTATTCATCTTCATTTGTACAAAAAATCCAACGCAAAACAATCACTTCTTATTCCAGTGAATTTCTGAGTTGGAATATTTGATTATGAGCTGGAAATCGAATTTTCAATCTGGAAAAGAACTTGGAGGCTAAAATCACAAGTGATGTTATAACAAATAAGCCATCATTGGAAAAATAATGCATAATAATCTTCAATTTATTAGAAATAAAGGATAAAAAGTAGTATTTATCCATAAGAGAATAAATTATTCTAAAATGGAATAAAATGATAAATTATGATAAAGAATGTGATAAATAATGGTATAAATGGTTGAAATAAACTTTAGAAAGTGGTAATAATAAGGACATATTTTCGGCCCAATACAGTGCACAATGTAATTGTAGTTTCAGTTCAGATTTATAGTATGCAAATAAACTTGTTGGGCAAGCATGTGGTCTTCAATCATTGAGTTGTAGGATAGATCAAAAAACATGTTGTGAGAAAAAATGGATAAGGCACTGATTTATGAAACCAGAGATCTGAGATTCTTGACACCTCCTCCGGAGCTCCCATCCCCAATTGGAGCCGAAGTCAAGACCCTATAATGTAGTCATATGTTCTCCAATTATCACTTTGGGAATTGTTCTGATAAGGTTGAAAATATTTTCATTATAAGGTGCTTAGGAGCAAGGGTCTAATGGTGCTCAAGAGCAAGGGTCTAATTGTATGCCAAATGCCTCAAATAATTTAGTCATCTATTTCTAGTCTCATCACCTGAAGGGTTGGAATTATGATGTGTTCAAATGTATTTGTGTAGTCCCTAAAGTGGCTGAATTAGGTGTTATTTATGAATTGGGTTATGTTTTAATTATAGTAGGAATTTTGACTTTCGGTAGCTAAAGAGTCGAAACTTTATAACTCTTAGCTACCGAAAGTTAAAGCTTGTGGTAGCTAAAACAACTTACCTGCACCTATTGCTAGTTGCCAAAAGTCCCAAAAGTCTCTAGGGTTTTGAGAATCGTGTCACTTCCATATCAATGGTGGTACACAGTTCATCATTTGAAATTAAGCTTCCAGAACCGTGCCAAGGTATCATTCATCTGATTTTCAAAAACATCATGACTCGTTTATAACTCCACATCACTCAATCATAACCTAAATCTTGCTAACCTATTACAATTAATCACGAAAAATAGTCATGATGCCTTCCCACACTTTGAATTGGTCAACAGTCGGTTTCTATTTTTTTTTTAAGTTACCCATAGGTGCTTGAAGTTTTATTTCTTGATGTTATATGACCTTACTTCCTTCTATTCTGCCCCCACTTTCATGCTCAGTTAATTTCATAATTCACCTCTGCATACCCTAGCCACTCTGTAAACTGCACATTTAATTCAAAAGAATTTTCAGGTTCTGGTGAAGAAGAAGTCAACCAAAGGTGCTCTGTTGAGGAAGGAATTGCAGGACACTTCATACCTTGATGCACACCCTCAGGCCTATGAAGTGTACAAGCAGGTTGGATGCTACAGGTTCTGTCAGAAGTTCCGGGGATACCATCAGGGTATCACAGAAGCATTTGGAAAGAGTTTTTATAGATGTAAGGTGCAAATTGGACCCATGGTAATGCATATAGATGAGGCCAGCGTTGCAGCAACTACATATATGCTTGGTGAAGGAGAGAGGTGGTTTAAAACTACCTCAATCAAAGAAGTTGATTCAGTTTTTTCCTCAAAGGAGAACATCAAAACATGAAGTGGCAGAAGGATATCCCAAGGAGTTATTTGGAGGAGAAATGGAAAAAATTGTTAAAGATGATCCGGGTTTACATCACTTGTGAGGGGAGATATGGAAGGACCATGCTCTACCACTTTAGGTTGCTCCTCCACTTCACAGGTAAGCAACCTCTAAACATACCATTTTATCTTCTCAAGAGTCTTACCAAGATGGCTTCTAAAGTTCAGGCCAAACCTCAGATAGCTAGCAACAATCTTTTCCATAATGGGCTAATCAAGTTGATAGTTTTAGAAGGGCTCAAAAAAAGAAGCAAAAATTGGAACTATCTTTTGTTTTGGGGAGAATTTGAGCAAGAACTTCAGCCAAAGAATGGAGGAAATTCCACACAGGAATTGACTTCCCCAAAAACTAGCAAGAGGAAGAGAAGAGCATTGTCTCCTGTGCAAACTATCACCAAGGTTTCTCCCTCAAAATCAAAGAAGTTAAAGAAAAGGTTAGAGTTTGGGAAGGAGGAAGAGGATCAAGAGAAAACTGCAGCAACAAATGTTCTAAACCTACCATATTCAGATTCAGATTCAGAGCCATTAGCTATAGAAAAAGAAGCAGAACCATTAGCTATAGAAATGGGAGCAGAGCCATCATCTGTAGAAACAGAAACCCCTAAAGAAGCTGGAATATCATCGAAAAATAAGGTTAGTAGAAAGCCTAAGGTACAGAAGCTGCAAGAGGAAAATGATGAGTTAAAAGTGTTGGAGAGACTTCTAAATAAGGAAAATGAAACCCTTAAACAATCATCTAGAAAAATTAGTTCTACACTGCATTAGTTAGCCATCAACTATGAAACAGTAAAGAACAAGAACAAGAGGCTTCGTAAGCATAATATCAAGTTGCAGAACATGAACAGGTTTTGAGATTCAAGCTTATCCACAAGAAGCTGAAACCTCAAGCTCACCTCACACTTGATACCCTAGCTCAAGTTGCCCTTGATCTCAGTTGAAGTGGTTATAATAAATGAAGGAGGGTCGAATGAAAACTCAACCATTTTTTATTAAATTTAGGAGCAATTACATTTTTTTTTCAGCTAAAGACCATTTCAGAATCCCTAATTATTTGCCGAAAATCATTCCCAGCAAATCGACAGCTAAGCACGTTTTGTTTGACCTCATTAGCTGCCGAAATTTCTATTATGGACAAAAAGCATCAAATCTCCTCAAATAAAGGAAAATTGATTCCTTCAGTGATCTCTGAAGCCTCTTGAGTGATCTTCTAATTATTTATTTGGCCTCAACATGCTACTGTCAACCTCAGATTCAATCAGATTGGGTTTTAAAGAAGATAAAAAGAAAATCTTTTTTGTTGTTGGAATTTTGTTATATTTTCCTATTCGAGGATTGTAACTAGCACACATTTCTTGTTGTTTTTACCTTTTCAGGGTTTAAAATTGAATATTTTGTAATAGATGTAGGAGATAGGGCATGATTTTGAAAAGATATCAAATCTCTATTTTGGGTAGAACATAAATAGGCATTTTCCTGAAATATCTGAAAATAGTTAAGGAAGAGATTTGATCATCCTAATCTGTAGGATTTGAATTTAATGGGGAAATTATAAAATATAGGATATCATATGGGATAATGGTTGGAACTGAAGGGAAGGATGGTATGGGAATATCATAAGCTATTGTAAAGATTTTCAATGGGTTGTAAGTGAGTTTTTCTTGGATGATTGAAAGGACCTTTTGTTTCCAGATTCGTGTGTCATGATAACATGGTGAAGATATTCTTGATGTAATTTGTCATTTATTTGTTTCATACATTGTTTTATTGCTTTATTGTTTATAAGAAATTTTTTTTCAGGATTTGTCATTGGACACCCTGCTCAGGCTTAAAATAATATCTATGTTTTCTTCTGAAGTTTGAATGTAGAATTGAGATAAGGTCTGCTCTGCATTTAGATTGAATCCTAATCTGTTCTTCTCTCCCATCTCTCAAATTGTAAAGATCCACTGACATGACTGTCTTTACTGGTTACACATGAACTCGAATATTCATTCATTTAAATAAGATTTGACCCTTTGAATCCATTAGCCCAATGACCCTCTTATGTTGTCTCAACCAAATATTTCAACAAACCTTTCTATCCTCATAACTAGACTAATATTAGAATCACTAAAAAAAGTTAAATCATACAGAGAGATCCCTCTCTGAGCCTTGGAGGGCTAGATCCTTGGTTCGAAGCGGTTTTGATGTTGCCTTCGGGATTCTGTCTTCAACCTCAGAATTACGGAGCACTAACATAGTGGTGACCATACCGGGGAACTCGAATGTAGTTTTAGGTTCCTCAGTAACAATAATCAAGTTCAGATCTGGTTGTTTATGGTGGAAAAACAACCAGACACATGGAGGTTGAAATCATCCACCTGGTGACTCCACAGATTTCAGTTGATGTAAAGACTCCACTAGTAAAAGAATCCAAAATTGTTGTGAACTTATGGTGACTCAATTCTATTGTTGATTGTTTTTCAAAATGAATTAAAGAATATAATGCAAATATGCTCCTTTGGATAGATAAAATATTCCATGTTTTCCAAACCCTATGCCCAACATTGATTGGTTAAAATATCTTCCAATGTTTAAAGATAAAAAAGGAGATGATGTTGTTATACATTTAATAAGGTTTCATATGCACATCAGTAGGTTTAAAATCCAATTTCTTGAAGATTGTATTATGAAAATGTTTTTGGAAAATATGGAGGAGAAGGCTAGATCTTGGTATGAAGATCTACCAGCTGCCAGTATGTCTTCTTTAAAGTTCTTTCATACTATAGTTTTTGACAAGTAAAAAGAAGATTATCCATCTCTATTGCTAGTTCAAAACTGTTATGATAATTTTGAAAGGTTTATTCAATATCTAGAAGATTATTATGATGATAACCAGTTCATGAATGAAGAGATACTAGAAGCTTTAGAAGAAATACCTTTTCAAAAAGTAGAAGTTTTGTTTGAATTGTCTTCCCATCACGAAAAAAGAGGCGGTGTATGTTGTCCAGAGGTTCATGAAGGTTCACCACAGGAGACAATTCCTGCAGCAGGAACACAAACTGATCAATCAAAGGTTAAGGAAGAACTTCAACTTCCTGAACCTGATCAAGAAGAGGACAACACTAAAAACATACAACAATATGGTGATTTGAAAGAAGAGGTAACACAACTAAATTGTATTGATTCACAAGAACAACTTCAGCAAGCAGTGTTTTCTTGAGAGATTAGAGACCAATCAGGTTTGCAGAATGAAAACCAATAAAATTCTCTTTACTAAGTTTACAGACCTTGAAGAAAATCATAAAAGTTCTCCATCATCAATTTCTTCCTGGGATGTTAATGAAGTAGCACAAAATATTGTTATAAGTCATGATCCCTAGCCCAAAATTATTGAGAGTTTGCATCTCCATTGTAAGCTTTTGTGTGACAAAGGGAATGATGAAGAGCACTCATAGCACTTGATTACAGTGGATAATGAGGAAAAACAATTTGCTTCCTTGCTGTTTGAAGAGAATCAATTTCAACACATAAGAAAAGCAATAGTTTTGGATGGGGTTTGTTTTTATGTTGCAAATAATATAGAAGATCTCATGTTACATGTTTACCTCGATCCTTTGGTTAGTGTATTACTGTCATCAGTAAAGGAATAATTCACTAGGTTGATCAATAGAGCTATTGAATCCAATGGAAGAGTCAAGTTTCCATGTTTTAAATCCATTTTTCTACCTATAGAAGTGGAATGAAAATTTCAGTTAAGTATTCATTCACTTGACTGGTTGGATTGGAAGTTTGTTATTACTTGATATGGTAATCCTTTTATAATATTAGAGTAGGTAGATGGTGAAAATAAACTTGCTGGGCAAGCATATTTTTTATATTTCAGACTCTATTTCTACATTCAGGTTTTCAAGATGAAGTAGTGATTTTTAGATAGTTTGCAGTGCATAGTGTAATTGTAGTTTCAGTTCAGATTTATAGTATGCAAATAAAAATTTTGGGCAAGCATGTGGTATTTAGTCACTGAGTTGAAGGATAGATCAAGAAACACATTGTGGGAAAAATGGATAAGGAACTGATTTACGAAACCAAAGATTTGAGATTCTTGACACCTCCTCCGGAGCTACCTTCCCCAATTGGAGCCGATGTTAGGACCCTATAATATAGTTATCTGTTCTCCAGTTATCACTTTAGGAATTTTTTTGATAAGGTTGAATATGTTTTCATTATAAGGTGCTCAGGAGCAATGGTCTAATGTTTATTCGGAGCAAGGTCTAATGGTGCTTAGGAGCAAGGGTCTAATGGTACGCCAAATGCCTCAAATCAGAGAGTCATATATTTCTAGTATTGTCACCTAAAGTGTTGAAATTATGATGCAATCACATGTATTTGTGTAGTCCCTAAAGTGGCTGAATTAGGTGTTATTTATGAATTTTGTTATGTTTTACTTATGGCAGGAATTTTGAATTTTGGTAGCTAAAGAGTCGAAATATTATAAATGTTAGCTACCGAAATTTAAGATTTCGGTAGCTGAAACAACTTACCTGCACCTATTGCTAGCTGCCAAAAGTCTTGAAAATCTCTATGGTTTTGAGAGTCGTGTCACTTCCATATCCATGGTGGTACACAGATCATCATTTGAAATTAAGCTGCCAGAACCGCGCCAAGGTATCATTCATTCGATTTTCAAAAATATCATGGCTCGTTTATAACTCCGCATCATGAAATCATAACCTAAATTGTGCCAACCTATTTCAATTAATCACAAAAAATGATCATGATGCCTTCCCATGCTTTGAATTGGTTGACAGTCGGTTTTTGTTTGTTTAAAAGTTACCCACAGGTGCCCGAAACCTTTATTCTTCGAGTTTAACTTCATTTATTGTTGTTCTATAACCTTGCTTCTTTCTGTTTTGCCCCCACTTTCACGCTAAGTTAATTTCATAACTCACCTCTGCATACCCTAGCCACTCTGTAACCTACACATTTAATTCAAAAGTGTTTTTCAGGTCCTGGTAAAGAAGATGTCAATCGGAGGTGCTCTATTGAGGAAGGAATTGCAAGACACTTCATATCTTGATGCACACCCTCAGGCCTGCGAATTTTTCAAGCAGGTTGGATGCTACAAGTTCTGTCAGAAGTTCCAGGGATACCATCAAGGTATAAAATAAGAATTTGCAAAGCATTTTGATGGCTGTAAGGTGAAGCTTGGACCCATAGATGAGGCCAGCGTTGCAGTAACTGCAGAGATAGATGTGGCCAACGTTGTAGCAACTGCAGAGATGCTTAGTGCAGGATAGAGGTGGTTTAAAGCTACCTCAATCAAAGAAGTTGATTTCAGTTTTTTCCTCAAAGGAGAACATGAAAACATGAAATGGTAGAAGGATATCCCCAGGAGTTATTTGGAGGAGAAATGGAAAACATTGTTAAAGATGTTCTAGGTTTACATCACTTGTAAGGGGAGATATGGAAGGACCATGCTCTACCACTTTAGGTTGCTCCTCCACTTCACAGGTAAGAAAACTCTAAGCATATCATTTTATCCTCTTAAGAGTCTTACCAAGGTTGCTTCTAAAGTTCAGGCCAAACCTCAGATAGTTAGCAACAATCTTTTCCATCATGGGATAATCAAGTTGATAGTTTTATAAGAGCTAAAAAGAAGAAGAAAAACTTGGAACTATCTCTTGTTTTGGGGAGAATTTGAGCAAGAAATTCAACCAAAGAAAGGAGGAACTCCAACACAAGAATTGACCTCCCCAAAAACCAACAAGAGGAAGAGAAGAGCACTGTCTCCTGTGCAAACTGTCACCAATATTTCTCCCTCAAAATCAAAGAAGTCAAAGAAAATGTTAGAGATTGGGAAGGAGGAAGAGGATCAAGAGAAAACTACAGTAACAAATGTTCTAAACCTACCATATTTAGATTCAAATTCAGAGCCATTAGCTGCAGAAAAAGAAGAAGAACCATTAGGTGCAGAAATGGGAGCAGAGCCATCAACTATAGAAACAAAAACCCCTAAAGAAGCTGGAACATCATCACAAAAGAAGGTTAGAAGAAAGCCTAAGGTACAGAAGCTGCAGGAGGAAAATGATGAGTTAAAATGTTGGAAGGACTTCTGAAGAAGGAAAATGAAACCCTTAAACGTTCATCTAGAAAAATTAGTTCTGCATCGGATCAGTTAGCGATCAAGTATGAAACAGTAAAGCACAAGAACAAGAGGCTTCGTAAACATAATATCAAGTTGCAGAACATGAACAAGGTTTTGAGATTCAAGCTTATCCACAAGAAGCTAAAACCTCAAGCTCACCTCACACTTGATACCCTAGCTCAAGTTTCCCTTTATCTTAGTTGAATTGGTTATAATAAATGAAGAAGGGTCAAAGGGAAACTCAACCATTTTTTATTAAACTTAGGAGAAATTACAGTTTTTTCCAGCTAAAGACCATTTCAGAATCCCTAATTATCTACCGAAAATCATGCCTAGAAAATTAGCAGCTAAGCACGCTCTGTTTGACCTCATTAGCTGCTGAAAGTTCTGTTATGGATAGAAAGCATCAAATCTCCTCAATTCAAGGCAAATTTATTCCTTTAGTGATCTCCAAAGCTTCCAGAGCGATCTTCTAATTATAACGCATCCTCAACATGCTGCTGCCAACCTTAGATTCAAGCAGATTGGGTTTTAAAGAGGATCAAAAGAAAATCTATTTCTGTTGGAATTTTGTTATATTTTCCAGTTCGAGGATTGTAACTAGCAAAAAATTCTTGTTGATTTTACCTTTTCAGTGTTTAAAATAAAATATTTTGTAATAGATGTAGGAGATAGGGCATGATTTTGAAAAGATATCAAATCTCTATTTTGGGTAGAACATAAATAGGCATTTTCCTGAAATATCTGAAAATAATTAAGGAAGAGATTTGATCATCCTAATCTGTAGGATCTGAATGTAATGGGGAAATTATAAAATATAGGATGTCATATGGGATAATGGTTGGACTTGAAGGGAAGGATGGTATGGGAATATCAATAGCTATTGTAAAGATGTTTAGCGGGTTGTAAGTGAGTTTTTCTTGGATGAATGAAAGGACCTTTTGTTTACAGATTCTTGTGTCATGATAATGTGGTGAAGTTCTTCTTGATGTAATTTTTTATTTACTTGTTTCATACATTGTTTTCTTGCTTTATTTTTTACAAGAAAATTTTGTTCAGGATTTGTCATTGGACACCCTGCTCAGGCTTAAAACAATATCTATGTTGTCTTCTGAAGTTTGAATGTAGAATTGAGATAAGGTCTACTCTGAATTAAGATTGAATCTAATATGTTCTTCTCTCCCATCTCACAAATTGTAAAGATCCATTGACATTATTGTCTTTCCTGGGTACACATGATCCCGACTATTCATTCATTTAAATCAGCTTTGACCTTTTGACTCCATTAGCCCAATGGCCCTCTTCTGTTGTCTCAACCAAAAATCAACAAACCTTTCTATCCTCATAAGTTGCCTAGTATTAGAATCACTAAAAAAAGTTAAATTGTACAAAGACATCCCTCTCTGAGCCTTGGAGGGCTAGATCCTTGGCTCAAAGCGGTTTTGGTGTTGCCTACGAGATTCTGTCCTTAACCTCGGAATTGCAGAGCGCTAACATAGTGGCAACCATATTGGGGAACAAAAACGTAGTTTTAGGTTCCTCAATAATAATTATCAAGTTCATATCTGGTTGTTGATGGTGAAGAAACAACCAAAAACAAGGAGGTTGAAATCATCCACCCGATGACTCCAGAGATTTTAGTTGATGTAAAGACTCCACTGGTAAAAGAAACCAGAATTGTTGTGAACTTATGGTGACTCCATTTTATTGTTGATTGGTTTTTCAAAATGAATTCAAGAATACAACGCATATATGATCCTTTAGATAGATCAAAGATTCTAGGTTTTCCAAACCCTATGCCCAACATTGTTTGGTTAATATATATTCCAGTGTTTAAAGATAAAAAAGGGGAATGCTGTTATACATTTATTAGGGTTTCATATATACATTCGTAGGTTTAAAATCCAATTTCTTGAAAATTGTCTTATGAAAATGTTTTTGGCGTGTTTGGAGGAGAAGGCTAGATCTTGGTATGAAGATCTACCATCTACCAGTAAATGTTCTTTAAAGCGCTTTCATACTATATTTTTTGATAAGTAAAAAGAAGATTATCCATCTTTATTGCTAGTTCAAAACTGTTGTGAAAATTTTGAAAGTTTTATTGAATATCTGGAAGATTATTATGATGATGATCAGTTCATGAATGACGAAATACTAGAAGCTTTAGAAGAAAGACCTTTTCAAAAAGTTGAAGTTTTTCTTGAATTGTCTTCCCATCAGGAAAAAAGAGATGATGTATGTTGTCTAGAGGTTCATGAAGGTTCACCACAAGAGACAATTCTTGCAGCAGGAAGACAAACTGATCAACCAAAGGTTAAGGAAGAACTTCAGCTTCCTGAACCTGATTAAGTAGAAGACAACACTAAAAACATACAACAGTCTTGTGATCCGAAAGAAGAGGCAACATAGCTAAATTGTATTGATTCACAAGAACATCTTCAACAAGTAATGTTTTCTTCAGAGAATAAAGACCAATTAGGTTTGCAACCTCGTTTCTTGTTGTTCTTCAGAGATTCTGTCTTAAACCTCAGAATTACGGAGTGCTAACATAGTGGCGACCATACTGGGGAACTCTGTTGGAAATGTTGTCATTGATGGCAAAGGAGCACAAAGGAGCAGCACCTGAACTAGCAATAAGGCAAAGTAGAAGACAGGGAACAGAGGCAGCAAAGAGGTAGCAAGGGCAGCAAAAAGCTAAGTAAGGAGCAGCATCGGTCAAGGAGCAGAGGAGGCAAAAAGAGAGGTAGCAAAGACAAAAAAAAGAGAAGTAAGGAGCAACATCAGTCAAGGAGCAGAGGATAGAAAAGAAGCAGAGAGATATTCAAGGTGTAGAGTAGTAAGGACAAAATGAGGGCCATTGGATTTTGAAAAAGGGGCAGAGTTAAGAGAAGAAGATAATTGGGAGTATAAATGGCTCCTATGTGCAATTGACTGTGCATGGATGATTTTGAGCCTATCAGGGTTTATAAACAGAGTTGAATAAACCCTGTGGCTAAGGAGAAGTACCTAAACCAGCAATAAGGCAATGGAGGCAAAAAAGACAGAGACAGACAAAGGAGGCAACAAAGAAGCGAACAAAGGAAGCAAAGGAGACAGGCGGAAGAAGACTGTCGAAATGTAACAGTCAAACAACAGAGCGGAAGAAATGGCAGAGACAGAGAAAAAAAAACACAGCTAAGGCAGAGGCAGAGCCGTTATCGTAGAAAGGCAGAGGCAGAGGTAGAGGCCGTTATTCTGAGAATCACTACCCCAACTGGTAGATACACTATATATATAATTCCAAGAATCGTGACCCAAGCCGGAGGATATATATATATAGCCGAACCCTATATAATGAAGTTGGTATGTGGATATATATATATATATATAAGGTGGATAATTGAAAAACTTATGTAAGTGCTTGCATATAAATCAAAGTTAATACGCAAGTGGGACCCTACATAATATTCCGGGAATCTTAACCCAAGCGGCAAAGTATATATATAAACCTTATTCCGAGAATCATTACCCACCCGGAGGTTACACTAAAGGCGGAAGCGGAAGCATATATATATGTAGTGCTTTATATAAGTGCAATGCCTTTTAAACAAAGAACCAAAGTACCATAAGGTGGGACCCTCAACCAATCGCTTCGGATCAAAGTTGGCAGCGGAACTTGTTATCAAAAGATTGCGATTGCGATTGAAGAACCGAACCCGATGGGCCTATAAATCATGAATAATATATGTTTGAGTTACGACATAACAGTGTTACATCGCATCAGAGAAAAGTGTGGCAGCAAAGCATGACAATGAAAGTTGCGATTGAGTTCCAGACCCGATGGGTTTATAAATCACGATTGATATATGTTTTGAGTTCCAGTGAATAGTGGTCAATCGCATCGGAGTTAAAGTGGAGCAGCGGATCACATGCAACTAAAAGTTGCAATTGCGATTGAAGCCCAGACCTGATGGGCTTATAAACTGTGATCAATATGTATTTGAGATCCAGCCTAATCACATCGGAGCATTGGAGTATAGGAATATCAGAACTTTCAATTAAAAGTTGCGATTGCGATTAATCTCAATCGGAGTAATCGCATCGCATCGGATTGGAGTAATCGCAATCGGAGCAGGACGTCGAAACAAGAAACATAGTGGAACAAGTTAATAAAGCTTGCGATTGCGATCAATCGCAATCGGAAGAAGTCGAGGAGTAATGTATAACATCGGAAAGCGTGGCAAGTGGGCCTGGATAAATGATATTCTATTGATTAAATGGAATCGACCCCTTATATCAATGTTTATAATGCTTGAATCAGGGAATATGCATACATGGTGATATATTTATATATCGTGCTAAAGTTGAAACTTATAAAAAATGAGGTGCGTGCTGGGCATTCGTTAAAATGAATTCATGGGTCTTTACATTCGGTTGGAAAATATATATGTATATATATGCTGATCCATATAACAAATACGCTAGTATTTAATATAATGGTTTTTATAAAAGCTCGCGGATTGGGTTTATTACAAGAACCTGCAAGGACGAAAAAGAGAAAGACAACTGCAGAAAATGTGCAGTAATTCCAAAAGAACAGAAGAGGGTTGATTTGGAAATAAATTATATGGACAGAGAATGTGTAAGCAGGCAGCCCAAGCACAGAGATTGAGAGTGAACATACATTCCCCAGACTCATATATATTTAAGAATAAAACCTAAAAAGCGGTTACATATGTGGCTGGTGCACACATGTATAGTAAACAGATGAATAGATGCAGAAGTGAACCAAATATATAGAACAGTCACTCAATAGCAGCAAAAAAGACAAATCCAGTAAAGTCAAGTCCCGAAAAGGAGCTGAGTGGAATTTAAATGTGTAATTGAAGATGTAAATATTTTTGTTTTATATTTTTTGTGATGCAAAGGCAAGTATCCAAAGGAAAAAGAAATATCCCACTGAAATGTTAAATTGGTACCTACAGTTATATTTTCTGAATGAGCGGATAAAAGAGTTGAGGAGGCAGAAGGCAAAGAGACATGGCTGTCCATTTCGAATTCCCAGTAGAATACAAACAACCATGAAGCTAGTTTGTATAAAATAGGATAATATCGAAGGAGACAGTTGACGAAAACAGAGTGAGAGAAGAAGAGAGTGTGCAGCATAATTGAAGAGAGTTGAAGAAAATAAGAAAGCTGTAAGAGGTGAGAGAGAGTGAGCATAGAGAATGCTGAGTATGAAATTGAGGCAGAGAAGAAGAAGGAGGAGCAAAACAAGATGTTGTGAAAAGTTAGAGAATGCAGAAATGAAGCAGTGAGGTAGAGAAGAAGGAGGAGCTGAGAAGAGAAGGAGGAGCTGATAGTGAATTTGAGAAGATGCAGAAATGATATAAGGCAGATATGAAGACTGATGCACAATAGTGAAGATGATACAGAATAGAGCTCATATCCAAGGTAAATTAGCAAGTGTTTTCCTTTTGAAAGAGTAAGGAAGTTGGAGCTTCCCTATCAAGTTGTAGCTTGATAGATGTCAGTTGTAGCTGACTGAAGTTGGAGCCTCCTGTAGGTTGGTGCCTGCAGAAAATAGATTGGAGTTGGTGCTTCCACATCAAGTTGTAGCTTGATAAAATGTCAGTTGTAGCTGACTGAGGTTGGAGCCTCCTGTAGGTTGGTGCCTGCAGAAAATTGATGGGAGTTGGAGCTTCCTTGCAAGTTGTAGCTTGCAGAATTGAGGTAGAGCCTCCCGTAGGTTCGGTGCCTGGCGTAAAATTAGTAGAGAGGGAGTTGGAGCTTGTCTTTGCATCACAACAATAATAATATGTGGTTTTCTCCCTTTATGGGTTTCCACTTATATCTGGTGTCTCTGTGCATGATGTTTATGTGTTGATATGGTTTATCTCATCTGCTCAATATGGTTTATCTCTCTGTGCATGATGTTTATGTGTTGATATGGTTTAATGAAAAAGTTTTAAAAGTCCATGAATGTGTTAAACCGATTCACACCCCCCCCTCTCAATTTAACTAAGGGTTCAACAATTGGTATCAGAGTAGGTTCCTTTGGTATAAGCTTAATAGCTTGAAGGAGATCGGGTTGAGTCATGGACTATCAAAATGTACCTGTGCTAAATACAACAAACATTCCTGAATGGAGAGATAAGGTTAAAACATGTTTAATGGCTGATGAACCTGAGGTATGGAAGCTTGTGTGTGATGGTTACTGCACAGACTCTCCATCTTTTCAAGAACAACAGCGGAATGCCAAGGCAAAGTGTGTGATATATGAAAATCTTCATAATAAGGATTTTGAGTTGATAATGGATTTAACTTCAGCAAAAGAAATCTGGGACAAACTGCATTTCATGCATGGAGTAGACACAAAGGATTGCATTGTCAAGAAGGAGAAGATAATTAAGAAAAAGAAAAATTCAGGTCAAAAGGAAAATATTCAATCAAATGAGGTACCTGCTAGTGTGAATGGTAGTGAGAACCATGAAGAAATTGCAGCTGAATAAAAAGCCAAACTTGACACAGCCTTGACTGAAATAGGAATATTGAAGCATGAAAACAAAGACCTGAAGACATTGGTGCAAATTTGTGATGAGAAAGAGTATGAAGATAAGAAAGAGATTGTTAGCCTGAAGACTCAACTTGAAGAAGCACGGAAAGTAGAAGATACTCTGCTGCAACAAATGAGAGAGAAAAACCTGAAATGTGAAAAATTGGAAGAAGAAGTAGTGAGCCTGAGAAAGAAATTAGAAAAGGCCCAAAGAGACTTATTAATGAATACTCCTCAGATGAAAAGCTTTGAACAACTCGACCAAATTCTAAATGCTCAAAGGTCTCCTCTCATAAAGGATGGGATAGGATATGAAGGAGAAACCAGTACGTCCAAGGAAGAAGATAACAAGAAAATCATTTTTGTAAAAGCTATAAAGAACAGTGAAACAGTTCAGCAAATTCCTACAGAAGCAGAAGCCAACAAGAACATGAGTTGCAGAGAAACAAATAGAATCAAGCAGCAACATGAAAGAACAGAGAATGAGAAGATGAAACAATCAACTGCTAAAGGCTCATACGCCCCTAAGGATGAATTGAACAAATTCAGAAGATGTCAAAGGAGGTTCCTCCCTCCTATGAAAAATAGCACATTTTTCTCTTGTCATAAACCAGGACATAATGCAACATATTGCAAGACAAAGCCAATCCAATCCAACTAGCAAAAGATGCAGCAAAAGAGAGGAACCCCTCAAGCAAGCAAATGGACAAGACAATCTTTCACCAGGTACACAAATCATTTCCATGGCTATTGTTATGCATGCAATAATTTGGGACATAAAATTGTTGATTGTAAAATGTATTCAACAAGAGGAACAAAATATTATACATCAACTCAAATGCACCTTGGTCAAATAAGATGTTATGTATGCCTTAAGCGTGGTCACAAAGCAAAAGAATGTAAACTGCCATATATATTAAAGAACTCCAGACAGATGATGAAGTCCAATCCAATCAAACAAAACTATGAATCGGAAAGGAGTGTAGACATTATGATGAACCCCAATAGAGTATGGAAGGAAAAGAGAAAGGGGGAGCCTATTATCTCCATAACATAATGAATACATCCTAGTCTCATGGGGAGCTGCTCTAGGAAACAAAGAAAATATCCAACCAGTGATAAATATGAAGCAACATCCTAGGGGGAGAGCAGTTCATATGTAGTCCCCACAAAAAGTAGTCTAAGAAGAGCTCCATGAAATGAGAACAACTATGAGATCAGGAAGTGAAAGGAAATTCCTCTAACATAGAACTATAGAGGAAGAAGATTATCTGATGTTTTAATTAGCTGACAAATTGATGGAAGAAGAGAAGGCAACAAGAAGCCATGGTAATAGAAAGAAAACATCAGCACCTTAAATGATGATCACATTGTGCATCATATTGCTAGAATTGACAATGAATCACATTAAGAAGAATGAGTAAGAAAAGTGTCTGTCATCATTAATATCATTACATCACTCATCTATGAAAAGTCCCCTTGGAGGAGTACAGTCAAGTAAGTGATACATTTCTGAGTGATCTGCCCATGAAGAGTCCTAGGAAAGAAATTGAAGATGTCTTCCCTAAGATCACTATGTTAGAACAGTTGAATTGTATGTAAAGTAGCAATGGTTCTAGAGCAGTCCTAGAAAAGAAAATGTTGTGACTTCCTTTGAACAAAATGATAGAAAAAGCAAAAGATTAATGAGGCCAAGATCAGATTCAGTATATTGATGATTTTTGTTGAAAACAGTGGAGAGCTCAATAGTAGAATTTATGAAGGATGTCTTAATTATGGGTAAATGTGCAAGCTGAAGTGAAACCTATGCATGGTTTATCAAATTAATATCAATTGGTGTTTAGGTACAAGCAGCATGCTTATCAACAGATTACCAAGCATTACCAGTGGAGCAGCAGTATGATACAGGTCCACAAGATCAAAGAACTATGGCAAAAGAACCTAAAGTAACAAGGACCTGCAGCTATTAAGTGTAATATTATTATCAGCATCCTAGCTCAAATCATCACCAACAGGCAAGAAAAGTGAACCACAACTATAAAAGACATATTGGCTTCATCAAAATTGAACAAATGCTGTACTACAGATGAGTATTGCAGAAGAAGACATATTCCATCCACAATCTTCCTCACCAGAAATGTATTGGCGCACTACATCAGATAGAGACTGAAGTATATTTGAAGCATTCTCAGTATTTTTGGTTTAATCCAATAATGCATCTCTGATTAGATAAAGCTGGTACAATGTGTTCTATGAAGTGTCATTATCCTCACTTTCAACTTTATACAAGTGAAAGGAGTCAGTGCCTTGGGATTGTATCAACTTGTAGTGTACATTCAAGATCAATAATCCTCAAAAGTGTTCTCTCAACAACTCTTTTACACCAGTTTGGAGCAGCAGGGTACAAATTCAAAATAAGAAGGCCTAAACACATCTCAGAGAGAGGAAATGCAAAGATAGAATTTACACTGAGAAGATGTGCAACCCTTTGCCATTGATGTCAAAGGGGGAGGAAAAGCAGATAGACAGAGGAAGCATTGGATTATTGGTGGATGTGTTGCCATCAATGCCAAAGGGGGAGACTGTTGGAAATGTTGTCATTGATGGCAAAGGAGCACAAAGGAGCAGCACCTAAACCAGCAATAGGGAAAAGTAGAAGACATGGAACAGAGGCAGCAGAGAGGTCGCAGAGGCAGCAAAAAGCTAAGTAAGGAGCAACATCAGTCAAGGAGAAGAGGAGGCAAAAAGAGAGGTAGCAAAGACAACAAAAAGATAAGTAAGGAGCAACATCAGTCAAGGAGCAGAGGATAGCAAAGAAACATAGAGCTATTCAAGGTGCAGAGTAGTAAGGACAAAATGAGGGCCATTGGATTTTGAAAAAGGGGCAGAGTTAAGAGAAGAAGATAATTGGGAGTATAAATGGCTCCTATGTGCAATTGACTCTGCATGGATGATTGTGAGTCTATCAGGGTTTATAAAAAGAGTTGAATAAACCCTGTGGAAAAGGAGAAGTACCTAAACCAGCAATAAGGCAATGGAGGCAGAAAAGACAAAGACAGACAAAGGAGGCAGCAAAGAAGCGAACAAAGGAAGCAAAGGAGACAGGCGGAAGAAGACTGTCGAAATGTAACAGTCAAACAACAGAGCGGAAGCAACGGTAGAGACAGAGAAAAAAAAGCACAACTAAGGCAGAGGCAGAGGCAGTGAATAAAGAGGCAGAAGCAGTGAAGGCAGAGGCAGAGGCAGAGCAGTTATCGAAGAAAGGCAGAGGCAGAGGTAGAGGCTGTTATTACGAGAATCACTACCCCAACTGGTAGATACACTATATATATAATTCCGAGAATCATGACACAAGCCAGAGGATATATATATATATATATATATATAGCCAAACCCTATATAATGAAGTTGGTATGTGGATATATATATATATATATATATATATATAAGGTGGATAACTGAAAACCTTATGTAAGTGCTTGCATATAAACCAAAGTTAATACGCAAGTGGGACCCTACATAATATTCCGGGAATCTTAACCCAAGCGGAAAAGTATATATATAAACCTTATTCCGAGAATCATTACCCAGCCGGAGGTTACACTAAAGGCGGAAGCGGAAGCATATATATATGCAACGCTTTATATAAGTGCAACGCCTTTTAAACAAAGAACCAAAGTACCATAAGGTGGGACCCTCACCCAATCGCTTCGGATCAAAGTTGGTAGCGGAACTTGTTATCAAAATATTGCGATTGCGATTGAAGAATCGGACCCAATGGGCCTATAAATAATGAATAATATATGTTTGAGTTATGGCATAATAGTGTTACATCGCATCGGAGAAAAGTGTGGCAGCAAAGCATGACAATGAAAGTTGCGATTGCGATTGAGTTGTGGACCCAATGGGTTTATAAATCACGATTGATATATGTTTTGAGTTCCAGTGAACAGTGGTCAATCGCATCGGAGTTAAAGTGGAGCAGCGGATCACATGCCACTAAAAGTTGCGATTGCAATTGAAGCTCGGACCCGATGGGCTTATAAACTGTGATCAATATGTATTTGAGATTCGGCCTAATCGCATCGGAGCATCGGAGTACAGGAATATCGGAACTTGCAATTAAAAGTTTCGATTGTGATTAATCGCATCGCATCGGATTGGAGTAATTGTAATCGGAGCAGGACGTCGGAACAAGCCAACATAGCGGAACACGTTAATAAAGCTTGCGATTGCGATCAATCGCAATCGAAAGAAGTCGAAAAGTAATGTATAGCATCGGAAAGCGTGGCAAGTGGGCTCGGATAAATGATATTTTATTGATTAAATGGAATCGACCCCTTATATCAATGTTTATAACGCTTGACTCGGGGAATATGCATACATGGTGATATATTTATATATCGTGCTAAAGTTGAAACTTATAGAAAATGAGGTGCGTGATGGGCATTCGTTAAAATGAGTTCATGGGTCTTTACATTCAGTTGGAAAATATATATGTATATATATGTTGATCCATATAATAAATACGCTAGTATTTAATATAATGGTTTTTATAAAATCTCACGGATTGGGTTTATTACAAGAGCCTGCAAGGACGAAAAAGAGAAAGACAGCTGCAGAAAATGTGCAGTAATCCCAAAATAACAGAAGAGGGTTGATTTGGAAATAAATTATATGGATAGAGAATGTTTGTTGCAGGCAGCCTGAGCACAGAGATTGAGAGTGAACAGACATTGCCCAGACTCATATATATTTAAGAATAAAACCTGAAAAGTGGTTACATATGTGGCTGGTACACACAAGTACAGTAAACAGATGAATAGATGCAGAAGTGAACCAAATATACAAAACATTCACTCAATAACAGCAGAAAAGACAAATCCAGTAAAGCCAAGTCCCGAAAAGGAGTTGAGTGGAATTTAAATGTGTAATTGAAGACGTAAATATTTTTGTTTTATATTTTTTGTGATGCAAAGGCAAGTATCCAAAGGAAAAAGAAATATCCCACTGAAATGTTAAATTGGTACCTATAGTTATATTTTTTGAATGAGCGGATAAAAGAGTTGAGGAGGCAGAAGGCAATGAGACATGGCTGTCCATTTCGAATTCCCAGTAGAATACAAACAACCATGAAGCTAGTTTGTATAAAATAGGATAATATCCAAGGAGATGGTTGACGAAAACAGAGTGAGAGAAGAAGAGAGTGTGAAGCAGAATTGAAGAGAGTTGAAGAAAATAAGAAAGCTGAAAGAGGTGAGAGAGAGTGAGCATAGAGAATGCTGAGTATGAAATTGAGGCAGAGAAGAGAAGAAGGAGGAGTAGAACAAGATGTTGTGAAAAGTTAGAGAATGCAGAAATGAAGCAGTGAGGCAGAGAAGAAGGAGGAGCTGAGAAGAGAAGGAGGAGCTGATAGTGAATCTGAGAAGATGTATAAATGATATAAGGCAGATATGAAGACTGATGCACAACAGTGAAGATGATACAGAACAGAGCTGATATCCAAGGTAAATCAGCAAGTGTTTTCATTTTGAAAGAGTAAGGAAGTTGGAGCTTCCCTATCAAGTTGTAGCTTGATAGATGTCAGTTGTAGCTGACTGAGGTTGGAGCCTCCTGTAGGTTGGTGCCTGCAGAAAATAGATGGGAGTTGGTGCTTCCACATCAAGTTTTAGCTTGATAAAATGTCAGTTGTAGTTGACTGAGGTTGGAGCCTCCTGTAGGTTGGTGCCTGCAGAAAATTGATGGGAGTTGGAGCTTCCTTGCAAGTTGTAGCTTGCAGAATTGAGGTAGGAGCCTCCTGTAGGTTGGTGCCTACCGAAAATCAGTGGTGAGAGGGAGTTGGAGCTTGCCTTTGCATCACAACAATAATAAGATGTGGTTTTCTCCCTTTATGTGTTTCCACTTATATCTAGTGTCTCTGTGCATGATGTTTATGTGTTGATATGGTTTATCTCATCTGCTCAATACTTGCTGCTCTCATATTAAATCTACTGTTACATTATATTAATACTTGCTGCTCACATTCTAAGACTACTCACATATTAAGTTTAACATGAAATGAAGGTGTAAATAAGTTTTAATGAAAAAGTTTCGAAAGTCCATGAATGTGTTAAACTGATTCACCCCCCCCCCTCTCAGTTTAACTAAGGGTTCAACAAACTCGAACGTAGTTTTAGGTTCCTCAGTAACAATTATCAAGTTCAGATCTGGTTTTTGATGGTGGAAAAACAACCAGACACAAGGAGGTTGAAATACTCCACTTGGCAACTCCACAGATTTCAATTTATCTAAAGATTCCACTGGTAAAAGAATCCAGAATTGTTGTGAACTTATGGTGACTCCATTCTATTGTTGATTGGTTTTCAAAATGAATTAAAGAATACAACGCAATATGCTCCTTTGGATAGATCAAAGATTCGAGATTTTCCAAACCCTATGCCCAACATTGATTGGTTAAAATATCTTCAAGTGTTTAAAGATAAAAAAGGAGATGATGTTGTTATACATTTATTAAGGTTTCATATGCACATCTGTAGGTTTAAAATCCAATTTCCTGAAGAGTGTCTTATGAAAATGTTTTTGGCGAGTTTGGAGGAGAAGGCTAGATCTTGGTATGAAGATCTACCAACTGCTAGTATATCTTCTTTAAAGAGCTTTCATACTATATTTTTTGACAAGTACAAAGAAGATTATCCATCTTTATTGCTAGTTCAAAACTGTTGTGATAATTTTGAAAGTTTTATTGAATATCTGGAAGATTATTATGATGACGATCAGTTTGTGAATGACAAATTACTAGAAGCTTCAAAAGAAATACCTTTTCAAAAATTAGAAGTTTTGCTTGAATTTTATTCCCATCAGGAAAAAATAGGCGATGTATGTTGTACAGAGGTTCATGAAGGTTTACCACATGAGACAATTCTTGCAGCAGGAAGACAAATTGAGCAGTCAAAGGTTAAGGAAGAACTTCAGCTTCCCGAACCTGATCAAGTGGAGGACAACACTAAAAACATACAACAGTATGGTTATCTGAAAGAAGAGGAAACATAGCTAAATTTTATTGATTTGCAAGAAAATCTTCAGCAAGCAGTGTTTTCTTGAGAGATTAAAGAACAATCAAGTTTGCAGAATGAAAACCAATCAAATTCTCTTTCTAAGTTTATAGAACTTGAAGAAAACCATAAAGTTCTCCATCATCAATTTATTCCTGGGATGTTAATGAAGTAGCACAACATATTGTTATAAGTCATGATCCTTCGCCCAAAATTATTGAGAGTTTGCAGCTCCCTTGCATGCTTCTGTGTGACAAAGGGAATGATGAAGAGCACTCAGAGCACTTGATTACAGTGGATAATGAGGAAAAACAATTTTCTTCCTTTCTGTTTGAAGAGAATCAGTTTCAACACGTAAGCAAAGTAGTAGTTTTGGATGGGGTTTGATTTTATGTTACAAAGCATCTAGAAGATCTCATGTCGCATGTTTACCTCGATCCTTTGGTCAGTGTATTATAATTATCAGTAAAGGAAGAATTCACTAGGTTGATCAATAGAGATATTGAATCCAATGCAAGAGTCAAGTTGCCATGTTCTAAATCCATTTTCCTACCTACAGAAGTGGAATGAAAATTTCAGTTAAGTATTCATTCACTTGACTGGTTGCATTGGAATTTTGTTATTACTTTATATGGTAATCCTTTTATCAGATTAGAGTAGGTGGATGGTGCAAATAAACTTGTTGGGCAAGCATATTTTTATATTTCAGACTCTATTTCTACATTCAGGTTTTCAAGATGAAGAAGTGATTTTTAGATAGTTTGCAGAGCATAGTGTAATTGTAGTTTCAGTTAAGATTTATAGTATGCAAATAAACTTGTTGGGAAAGCATGTGGTCTTCAGTCACTGAGTTGAAGGATAGATCAAGAAATAGGTTGTGGGAAAAAATGGATAAGCCACTGATTTACGAAACCAGAGATCTGAGATTCTTGACACCTCCTCCGGAGCTGCCATCCCCAATTGGAGTCAATGTTAGGACCCTATAATATAGTCATCTATTCTCTAGTTATCACTTTGGGAATTTTTCTGATAAGGTTGAAAATATTTTCATTATAAGGTGCTCAGGAGCAAGGGTCGAATGGTATGCAAAATGCCTCAAATAAGATAGTCATCTATTTCTAGTCTTGTCACCTAAAGGGTTGGAATTATAATGCATTCACATGTATTTGTGTAGTACCTAAAGTGGATGAATTAGGTGTTACTTATGAATTTGGTTATGTTTTAATTATGGCAGGAAGTTTGACTTTAGGTAGCTAAAGAGTCGAAATCTTATAACTGTTAGCTATCGAAAGTTAAAGCTTTCGGTAGCTAAAACAACTTACCTGCATCTATTGCTAGCTGCCAAAAGTCCCGAAAATCTCTAGGGTTTTGAGAGTCGTGTCACTTCCATATCAGTGGTGGTACACAGGTCATCATTTGAAATTAAGCTTCCATAACTGCGCCAAGGTTTCATTCATCCGATTTTCAAAAAGATCATGACTCGTTTATAACTCTGCATCATGCAATCATAAGCTAAATTGTGCCAACCTATTTTAATTAATCATGAAAAATGGTCATGATGTTTTTCCATGCTTTGAATTGGTGGATAGTCAGTTTCTGTTTGTTTTAAAATTTATCCACAGGTGCCTGAAAATTTTATTCTTCTAGTTTACCTTCGTTTCTTGTTGTTTTATGACCTTGCTTCTTTATGTTCTGCCCCCACTTTCGTGCTCAGTTAATTTCATAATTCACCTTTGCATACCTGTAATGTTCCCAATTTTAGCCTCAAGCTAAAATGGAACATTATAGTTGGCATATTTTTATTTTGTTAAATAAAATGGGTAAGGAGACACCTTAACCCCTTTTGATGGAGAAATAACACTCCTTGTGTGAAAGGAGGGATGATAAAGCAGTTGGATTGAGCACCACATGGTGTGAACAGGATTGGATCAAGAATGATCTAGTCATTTTGACCAATTCAACTAAAACTGTCTAGATACATTGCACCTACTTGGACATCGCAGTTTTAGTGGAGGCTTCACTTGCTTGAGCTAGAAGAAAGTGTGAATGGGACCCATGGTGAGAAAGGTTCCTTTGCTTTATAAGGAGGAGATGGCAGCCCATTTTCATTATGCATTAGCTTATCATTTTCGTGGAGTCTGCAAGACTTGCATCCCTAGGCTGTTTAGCAGGGTTTGTGGTGTTCTTCACCCAAGGGTGTTCCCAGTCGGGAATCCCTACCTTTTCCTCAAGGAAGGAGAGGGTTTGAGCTTCATTTCCTCATTCTGGCATTTGGCCAAGCTTCTCTCTGCAACTACAACGTTATTTCTACAGCAGATTAACGTTGTGTTGCTGGGTGCAGAAACAAAGGAACTTATAGAGCCATCCTTTGGCTTATTCTTCAGGGGAGATCTTTCACATTCTTTTGAGGAGCAGCTGAGGTGACTCCCGGGCTTATTTTTAGATCTTTCGCACTAGGAAAAACACTCACCATCTCTCACAGCGCAGTCTTGGGCAGATACTGTGTTATTTTCAAAGGCAGTTGCTGGGAGAGCCATTTGGGCTCATCAGGAGGATTGTTCTTGAGTAGAGGGATCAACCTTCTACTGAAGAGAATTATTAGAGGAGGGCATCACTATTTCAGACCTGCCATAGCTTCATTGTATATTCTGATTCAGTTGTAGTGACAAGTCAGATTGTCACATTGTACATTTTTCAGCATTTCTAGCAATCTCTCATAGATTGGCTAGAAATCTTGTATTTGAGCCCATCCTTCTATTTCTGGGAATTTATTTATATGTATCAGCCATATGTCATGTATTTACAGCTACAGCAGTAGCTACTCTCCTAGAGATAGCGTAGTCACTGCTCCCGGCATTTTATGCAGTTGCTGCATCTCTTGTATTTCATAGTTTGATCTTTGGAGACTGATCCCCATTGCATGTGAGGGATATTACTCATGATATTTCTGTATTATGTTGCTGATATATTAATAAACATGATGGCTGTATTATATCTCATCTTATGTTGTATTCAGATTTGTAGAGTTGCATGATTGTGTTCATGTATTGCTGTAAGCTCTCTCATTAAGCATTTTCTGAGAGATCTATTTTGGGGAGATCTGTATAAGCCCTCTAGGCTTATTTATTTGAGCTAATATTTTGGGATAGTCATTTCTGAAGAGTAAAAAAGAGGATCCAAGTCCTAGTTCAGATTATTTTTGCATTGGCTTCCTTATACAACGTCCTTGAGGACCACATTTCAGAAATTCCCGAAAAAGGAACATTACAGTGGTATCGGAGCATGATCTTTGGCTCAACCTGTGGCTTCAAGCCAAAGTTCTAAATCCTTGAAGGAGGAAGATTTCAAACTCTATAGATAGAGTCTGCAGATGGCCAGGTAGCCTCTAGATCTCATCCTTTTTTCAAAGGTGACATATCTAGTAAATGCCCTATAGTCAATCTCTGGAATAGAATTTTGATATTCTTAAGAAGGGAACTTTACAGTTGTGCAGCCCAAGATAAAATTCCATTAGAATGAGAGGCTCCTCATTTGGAAGAGGATATGTACATAAAAAGAAACAAAAGAGGAATGACGGAAGAGGAGGTTTCCCTTCTTCTTTTCCAGACCCTGGAGGGTATCATTGAAGACCTTGAGGAGATAGAAAGGGAAAATTGGAAAGATTTTCTGAGAGGGTTTGTAGATAAAACAAGCCCTAGATATTCTTATGATGGGTGTGAGCATTCAGCCACATATATAGATCCACAGCATAGTTCATTGCCCACTTGCATAGCTGGAAGGATGGAGGAAGGAGATGAGGCCATTGGAGCAGCAGCGCTGCAACTCAAAGGTATGGCTCATGATAGTTGGTTCAAAAATTTTGTTTCATGTTGTCATGCAAATGTAAAAACATATGATGATTTCACTAAAGGTTTGGTGGAGGAAATTGATGGGAATCCATGTGAATCATCAAGTATCATAACTTCAAACACTTTGCATGCAATGGGTGAAATAATAAAACCAACTCCATTCTTTACTACCAAAGGGGATGAAAACATGTATGATGACTTGCTAGAGGCAAGACCCCCATTGTATAAAGGGCACTCTTCCATTTGTGAAATCATGGAGGTACTTCCTTCAAGAGATGACCAAGATCTAGGGTCACTCCTTGATGATGAGGTAATCTCATCTATTGATGGGGGGGATGAGCACAAGAGAATCAACATCACTTTCAAGTTGGAGGAAGATCCATCACCACATGGAGGTGAGAAGGGAGCCATTGCTTCCATGAGAGGAGTCCTTGTTTCTATATAAGGGATTCCCAGAGGTTCAGCATGTGGGAACAAAAGCACAATTCCAGAGCCATTTGCAGCAGTTTTTAGGGATTGTGAGATGGAAGAGGAAGAGAAGGATTAGCAGCAAGGGTTGATACACCCTTATCTATTCCAGAAAGTCTTTGCACATGAGAGAAAGACTGTACAACACAATGAAGAGAGGGAAGAATCAGCCCCCTTATACATACAGTCCACTTCTGAGCTTGATGTCTCACTATATGGAGGCATTCCACTTGGGAGGCCACCTGATCGAGAGTTGATGAGAGGCATCTTGTCATACAATTCACCACTCTTGGATTTCGGAGAGGTGAAGACTTTGGAGGAGTCTAGCACAGTGCAGAGATTTTGGGACAGACCCAAGGAGGAGAGAGACACTCTCTCATTTTTAGCATCACCCACTCTCATCAGTCATACTGCGCTGACAGAGTTTGCTGCAGGGATGGAGGATTGCATCTACATGATGCAGGATGACTACTCCACATATTTGATGAGGAGGAGGATACTTCCTTTGGGGAAGGACTCTTTCACACATGAGAGTAGATGGAGGTTACTCATGCTTACATTTCCTAGGATCGGGAGATTCCTTTTGGATGACAGTTTCTTACGGGAGACTAGTTTTCCAGGGTCCCCATTACTATTTGAGCATGAGCAACTGCATGATGGGCATGGCAGCATTTTGGAGGATGAATTTGGCATGGGGGATGTCAAAGTATCAAGAAACAGCATGAGGGGAGCATCACATTGCAGATCACCAGCACTGTCTGTGAGGAGGATTGATCCGTGGTGGGGGGCATAGCTCTTGATAGAGTACTCCCAGGATCTAGACACATGCATGAATCTTGATGACCTATATAGAGATGATAGGTACATGATTGATGAGATGGTCATCCATACCGATGGCAGGATATTCTTTACTAGAGCTTCTAGTCCCAAGGAGAAATTATTGCTTGCAGCATATGAGGACCTTATAGCTATGCACTTTGATGCATATTTTTCTTTACTAGAGGAGTTCATTTGGGAGGGCATTCAGCATGATCTATATCAGCATATGGACAGATGCATGGCCCGGATGATTTTTGAGAGGTTGGCACAACCATTTCCCTACTCATTTGAGGTGAGGGAGAGCATTTAGATGAGCCATTTCAGCTCAAGGACCGGAGTACATGGTAAAGAAGGTATATGTTCTCATTTTGGTTTACCTTTCTTTACATTATATGAGCAGCTTGATGAGATAAGGATGATTCCATCTCCTTATGCTCCTTATTATGATGTACATGTGGCCCATTGTAGAAGCGGGAGTGGCAATTTTTATGATGGTTTGTGGGGGAAGCCACATATGTCTTGGTGTGCACCATTCACCAATTTGTATTTTCATATTTCCATCTTATGAGATGTTTGTGGCAGCAAACAAGTGGCTGGAGAAGCACTTGTTGTTTTTAGTTTTGATGCAGAAAAGAGGTGCACTGTGTTGGTCCCATGAATGGAGCAGTGACCCACTCTCTAGTTGTCTTGTGGCAGCTTGTTTCTATTGCATGTTGCATCCTTGTATTGCTGATGTTTACACATTCATAAGGAGCACTATTGTGAGAGTGTTGTATATTTTGGGACAACCCATTGGGATTATGATTCTTCCTTTTTCACATGTTGTATGTTTCAGGAGAAGCCATGGGAATACCATGATTGCCATGTCACTACTCTTCTCTTCACATAGGAGGAGCTATTGGGAGAGAATGCGTTTTTGGAGGAGGCACTTCATGGTTGATTCATTTTGTGGGGAGGCTTGGCCAATTGTGGAGGCCATGAGATTTCAGCTCAGTATTAGCAACCCCCTCACACTTATCATAAATGGAGGGAGAAACCACTTGGATGGAAAAATCTAAACTCTCCATTCAGCCCCAATATATTGCATAGATCAGGGGTTGAGGACTACTTTGTTGAGCTACTTAGGATGGCTCATTTCATTTGGATGATTGCATGGGTGAAGGAGTCACTCATTGGGAGTAATAATTACCATTTTTTTCATCACTCCTACCTTGAGGAGGCCATTGGAAAGCAAGAAGGTTTCCACCTACACATTATATCTTTTCATGATGTGCAACTTTCCGGTTTGCATACTTGGGAGGAAGCATTGGAGGACAGATTTATTGCAGCATATCTTGAAGCAGTGGTGGATATTGTTGTTGAGGAGGCCACAAGAGAAGAAGGGGAGAAATTTTGTTCTCTCTATGCGGTTGCTTGATGACAAGCAAAATGTGGGAGGGGAGGACTGTAATGTTCCCAATTTTAGCCTCAAGCTAAAATGGAACATTATAGTTGGAATATTTTTATTTTGTTAAATAAAATGGGTAAGGAGACACCTTAACCCCTTTTGATGGAGAAATAACACTCTTTGTGTGAAAGGAGGGATAATAAAGCAGCTGGACTGAGCACCACATGGTGTGAACATGATTGGATCAAGAATGATCTAGTCATTTTGACCAAGTCAACTAAAACTGTCTAGATACATTGCACCTACTTGGACATCGCAATTTTAGTGGAGGCTTCACTTGCTTGAGCTAGAAGCAAGTGTGAATGGGACCCATGGTGAGAAAGGTTCCTTTGCTTTATTAGGAGGAGATGGCAACCCATTTTCATTATGCATTAGCTTATCATTTTCGTTGGGTTTGCAAGACTTGCATCTTTGGGCTGTTTAGCAGGGTTTGTGGTGTTCTTCACCCAAGGGTGTTCCCGGTCGAGAATCCCTACCTTTTCCTCAAGGAAGGAGAGGGTTTGAGCTTCATTTCCTCATTTCGACATTTGGCCAAGCTTCTCTCTGCAGCTACAACGTTATTTCTGCAACAGATTAACGTTGTGTTGCTGGGTGCAGCAACAAAGGAACTTATAGAGCCATCCTTTGGCTTATTCTTCAGGGGAGATCTTGTACATTCTTTGGAGGAGTAGCTGAGGTGACTCCTGGGCTTATTTTTAGTTCTTTGGCACCAGGCTAAACACTCACCATCTCTCACAACGTAGTCTTGGGCACATACTACGTTATTTTCAGAGGCGGTTGCTGGGAGAGCCATTTGAGCTCATCAGGAGGATTGTTCTTGAGTAGAGGGATCAGCCTTATACTGAAGATCTTTATCAGAGGAGGGCATCAATATTTCAGACCTTCCATAGCCTCATTGTATATTCTGATTCAGTTGCAGTGACAAGTCAGATTGTCACATTGTACATTTTTTGGCATTTCTAGCAATCTCTCCTAGATTGGCTAGAAATCTTGTATTTGAGCCCATCCTTCTATTTCTGGGAATTTCTTTATATGTATCAGCCATACATCATGTATTTACAAATACAGTAGCAGCTACTCTATTAGAGACAACGCAGTCACTACTCCCGGCATTTTATGCAGTTGCTGCATCTCTTGTATTTCATAGTTTGATCTTTGGAGAATGATCCCCATTGCATGTGAGGGATATTCCTCATGATATTTCTGTATTATTTTTCTGATCTATTAATAAACATGATGGCTATATTATATCTCATCTTATGTTGTATTCATATTTGTAGAGTTGCATGATTGTGTTCATGTATTGCTGTAAGCTCTCTCATTAAGCATTTTCTGAGAGATCTATTTTGGGGAGATCTGTATAATCCCTCTAGGCTTATTTCTTTGAGCTAATATTCTGGGATAGTCATGTATGAAGAGTAAAAAAGAGGATCCAAGTCTTGGTTTAGCTTATTTTTACATTGGATCCCTTATACAGCGTCCTTGAGGACCACATTTCAGAAATTCCCGAAAAAGGAACATTACAATACCTTAGCCATTTTGTAACCTGCATATTTAATTCAAAATTGTTTTCAGGTCCTGGTGAAGAAGATTTCAACCGGAGGTGCTCTGTTGAGGAAGGAATTGCAGTACACTTCATATCTTGATGCACACCCTCAGGCCTGTGAATTGTTCAAGCAGGTTGAATGCTACAGGTTTTGTCAAAAGCTCCAGGGATACCATCAGGGTATCACAGAAGCATTTGCAAATAATTTTGCTGGTTGTAAGGTGCAACTTGGACCCAGGTAATGTAGATAGATGAGGCCAGCGTTGCAACAACTACATAGATGCTTGGTGAAGGAGAGAGTTGGTTTAAAACTACCTCAATCAAATAAGTTGATTTCAGTTTTTTCCTCGAAGGAGAACATAAAAACATGAAGTGGTAGAAGGATATCCCTATAAGTTATTTGGAGGAGAAAAGAAAAAACATTGTTAAAGGTGATGCAGGTTTACATCACTTGTGAGGGGAGATATGGAAGGACCATTCTCTACCACTTCAGGTTGCTCCTCCACTTCACAGGTAAGCAACCTCTAAACATGCCATTTTATCTTCTCAAGAGTCTTAAAAGGATGGCTTCTAAAGTTTGGCCAAACCTCAGATAGCTAGCAAAAATATTTTCCATCATGGGCTAATGAAGTTGATAGTTTTAGAAGAGCTCAAAAAAAGAAGAAAAACTTGGAACTATCTCTTGTTTTGGGGAGAATTTGAGCAAGAAATTCAGCCAAATAAGGAAGAAATCCCACACAGGAATTGACTTCCCCAAAAACCAGCAAGAGGAAGAGAAGAGAAATGTATCCTGTGCAAACTGCTGCCAAGGTTTCTCTTTCAAAATCAAAGAAGTCAAAGAAAAGCTTAGAGTTTGGGAAGGAGGACGAGGATCAAGAGAAAATTGCAGCAACAACTGTTCTAAACCTACCATATTCAGATTCAGATTCAGAGCCATTAGTTGTAGAAAAATAAGCAGAACCATTAGCTGCCGAAATGGGAGCAGAGCCATCAGATGCAGAAACATAAACCCCTGAAGAAGCTAGAACATCATCACAAAATAAGGTTAGCAGAAAGCCTAAGGTACAAAAGCTACGGGAGGAAAATGATGAGTTAAAAGTGTTGGAGAGACTTTTGAAGAAGGAATCCTAATCTGTTCTCTCCCATCTCACAAATTGTAAAGATCCACTGACATGACTATCTTTCTCGGTTACACATGATCCCAACTATTCATTCATTTAAATCAGCTTTGACCCTTTGACTCCATTAGCCCAATGGCCCTCTTCTGTTGTCTCAACTAAAATTTTCAACAAACCTTTCTATCCTCATAAGTAGCCTAATATCAGAATAAATAAACAAAGTTAAATCATATAGAGAGATCCCTCTCTAAGCCTTGGAGGGCTAGATCCTTGGTTCGAAGTGGTTTTGATGTTGCCTACGAGATTATGTCTTCAACCTCAGAATTATGAAGCGCTAACATAGTGGCGACCATACTGGGGAACGCGAACGTAGTTTTAGGTTCCTCAGTAATAATTATCAAGTTCATATCTGGTTGTTGATGGTGAAGAAACAACCAAACACAAGGAGGTTGAAATCATCCACTCGATGACTCCAGAGATTTCAGTTGATGTAAAGACTCCACTGGTAAAAGAATCCAGAATTGTTGTGAACTTATGGTGACTCCATTTTATTGTTGATTGGTTTTTCAAAATGAATTCAAGAATACAACGTAGATATGATCCTTTGGATAGATCAAAGATTCTAGGTTTTACAAACCCTATGCCCAACATTGTTTGGTTAAAATATATTCCAGTGCTTAAAGATAAAAAAGGGGAATGCTGTTATACATTTATTAAGGTTTCATATATACATTCGTAGGTTTAAAATCAAATTTCTTGAAAATTGTCTTATGAAAATGTTTTTGGCGTGTTTGGAGGAGAAGGCTAGATCTTGGTATGAAGATCTACCATCTGCCAGTAAATGTTCTTTAAAGTGCTTTCATACTATATTTTTTGACAAGTACAAAGAAGATTATCCATCTTTATTGCTAGTTAAAAACTGTTGTGAAAATTTTGAAAGTTTTATTGAATATCTGGAAGATTATTATGATGATGATCAGTTCATGAATGACGAAATACTAGAAGCTTTAGAAGAAAGACCTTTTCAAAAGTTGAATTTTTGCTTGAATTGTATTCCAATCAGGAAAAAAGAGACAATGTATGTTGTCTAGAGGTTCATGAAGGTTCACCACAAGAGACAATTCTTGCAACAGGAAGACAAATTGATCAACCAAAGGTTAAGGAAGAACTTCAGCTTCCTGAACCTGATTAACTAGAAGACAACACTAAAAACATACAATAGTCTGGTGATCCGAAAGAAGAGGCAACATAGCTAAATTGCATTGATTCATAAGAAAAAATTCAACAAGAAATGTTTTCTTCAGAGATTAAAGACCAATCAGGTTTGCAGAATGAAAACCAATCAAACTGATGTGTTCTTTAGTTGAATTATGAGTTAATAATTAGTGAATTAATTAATAATTAATTCACACCACTCATCACTAGTGTATTTTTCAGTTAGACTAAATACAAATAGTTCAACTAAGTTAAACCAAACACAACTCCACCAACTGTCTCATCAACTCCACCAAACTCTGCCACATGAGTTCTAACTGAAGTCAACCATGCAATAACTCAACTAACCCTTAGGAAAAGCGTATTTCCTTCTGTCAGCTGCATGTGCCACATCTAAGCATCAAACTGAAGTGCTCCAAGAGGATAAGATAATGTTTATAGTCTAAATATTATTAATGGTTAATAATATTCGACTGTTCTATTTTTAGCCTAGCAGTCTAAAAATAGATTCTGCCCAATGTCTAAAAATAGAGGTCCATCTATTTTTACCAACTCGACCAATCATCCATAAATAGCATCCTGCAACTCATAGACCATGATCCATATGTCTAAAAATAGACATAGTCTAAAAATAGACTTTGCGCCAAAAAAAGCCTGCGGGCCCACTTAGTGAAGGCGACTTCATTTCACTAAGCTCCATCATCTTGTTGCATTTTCAACACTCCCTCTCAACAAGATATGGATTATCTGCAACCCCTATCCTGCCTCTGTGGTATTCGAATTTTCTCCTGGTGAGCGCCTTCGTCAAGATGTCAGCATCCCGATCCTCCATGGGAATATATGAAAGTAACATGATTCTTCGCTGCACACAATCTCTGATATGATGGTACCTGATGTCGATGTGTTTGGATCTATCATGAAATACTGGATTAGCCGAGAGTTTAATGCAACTCTGGTTATCACAATAAATCACAGTAGGCTCCAAATGCGACCCGAACAACCCGACCAGAATCTTCCTCATCCAAATAGCCTCGCATGTAGCCAAGCTTGCTGCCATATACTCGGCCTCCGCGGAACTGAGTGCCACGGATCTCTGCTTCCTGCTGTACCAGTAAACTGCTGTCGACTCAATACTGAAGATCCCTCCAGATGTGCTCTTTCGGTCCGTTGGGCTCCCTGCCCAATCTGCATCCGTGAAGCCACACAACTTCACCTCATCCTCCTGTCTGTACCACAAGCCATATCCCGATGTGCCTCTAAGATAACACAATACATGCTTGCCTGCCTTCCAGAAGAGCTTGGTAGGCTTAACCATAGCTTGTGAAAGCTGGTTAACAGCATAGCATATATCGGGTCGTGTATTGACCAGATACATAAGCGACCCCACCAACTGTCGATAAACAGTGGCATCCACTACTTCCGTCGAAGTAGCATCCTCCTTCCTCCAACTTCCAGGAAGAGGAGTATCAACAGGCTTGCAGCCATGCATGTTGAACTTCTCCAGTATCTCCCGGGCATACTTACCCCGAGAAACAAACAGTCCATCACTGCGCTGCCAAATTTCCAATCCCAGGAAATAATGAAGGAGGCCCAAGTCCTTCATCTCAAACTCTCTAGCAAGATCCTCCTTGCATGAAAGTATCAACAGCTCATCACCCGTCAAAATCAGATCATCTACATACAGTACAATGATCAGCAACTTCCCTTCCACCACAATCTGGTACAGGTTAGGATCCGCCTCACTCTTGGAGAATCCAAGTCCGGTGAAATAACTGTCTATCCGTGTGTACCAAGCACGAGGTGCTTGCTTCAACCCGTACAGTGCTCTCTTGAGTCTGCACACATGCGACTCACTGCTGAAGATCTCGAAACCTTCGGGCGGCTCTATGTACACCTCCTCCTCAATGACTCCATTGAGGAACGTAGTCTTCAAATCCATCTGATGGATGTGCCACCCCATCTGCGCTGAGAGAGCTAGGATCATCCGTATGGAAGAGTACCTTGCGACGGGTGCAAAGGTCTCCTCATAATCGATCCCCTCGATCTGTGAGAAGCCACGGACAACAAATCTTGCCTTGTACTTCTCCACACTCCCGTCAGCCGCCTGCTTCACTTTGTAGATCCATCGTGAACCCACCACTTCTTTCCCCTCCGGTCGCGGGACAATCTCCCATGCACTGTTTCTGACAATAGAATCATACTCTTCCACGATGGAATCTACCCATGCGGGGTCCTCCACAGCTTCCTCGAAAGAGGATGGCTCTGTCATGACACATTTGCTCATAAGAGCCATGTATCCAGTGTACCGGTCCAGTGACTGTCTCTGTCTGCGCTGTGTTGTAGGTGGTCCTACAACCTTCTCTGCATCTTGAGCCAGTCGCTCAGCTTCTGTAGTGCGCTTGCGCCCTCTGATGGTTGGCACTGCATGAGTGGTCTCTTCCACTCCATGAACTTCCTCATGTGGCTGATCCACATCCTGAAGCTCATCCTTAGGAACTAAAAGCTCCTCATCTGCATGCAAGTGTGGCTCCCTCTCAAGCGAACACTGCATGGCTTTCTCCTCCTGAAATTTGATATCCCGTTGCACAACAGTCTTGCGACTGTCTGGAAAATACACACGATAGTTGTGGGGCGTATCAGTGTACCCCACAAATATCCCAACCTCTGCGGTCGGCTCCAGCTTCTTCCTGGCATCCTTCGTCACATGCATGTAGATAGGTGAACCAAAAATCCTCAAATGGGAAATATCAGGCCTCTTGCCAGAAAACGCCTCCTCCGGTGTACTCATGCCAAGTATCTTGTGAGGACAACGGTTCTGCACATATACTGCAGTATTGCATGCCTCCGCCCACAAGTGAAGGGGTAGGCCCTGGTCATGCAACATCGCCCGTGCAGCACCCACGATCGTTCTGTTCTTCCGCTCAGCCACCCCATTCTGCTGTGGGTTATGGGGTGCGATGAGCTCTCTCCGAATCCCTTCTGCGCTACAAAAGTCCTTGAATTCAATAGAGATGAATTCACCACCATTGTCGCTCATAAGAGCCTTCACATGCTTCCCCGATTCCTTCTCAACCAGCACCTTGAACTCATAGAACTTTGAGTATGTCTCGCTCTTCTTCTGCATGAAGAAGATCCAGCACTTCCGAGAGAAATCATCAACAAAGATCACATAGTACTTGTGCTTTGCTGTCGAAGCTACTGAGAAAGGTCCACACACGTCTGTGTGGATTCTCTCAAGGATCGTCGTGGCGCGACTATCCTTCTCGTGAAAGGTGGCTTTCACAAATTTTCCCAAGGTACACCCCTTGCACTGATCTGACTGTGCAAGAGTGCCCTTAGGAATCCCAGTAGAAATCTACTGCAGTATCTTCAAAGCTCCATGGTGAAGGTGGCCCAATCTCCGGTGCCACAGCTCGCCATCATCCCAGCTCACCACTCCTTCCACCTTGCATGCCATTGCTGTGCAGCCATCTACTTGCAACTGATAAAGGTTCTTGACTCGAACCCCTATCTTCCGAGTCTCTCCAGTTGTCTTACTGCGCAGGAAAGCTTTTCCTTCGCTGAAGACCACATCATACCCCTTGTCTTCCAACATCGCCACAGAGATCAGATTCTTCATCAATCCTGGAACATGCAATACTTCCTTCAATACGAAGGGTTTACCAGACTCCCTCTCAAAGGAAATGGTACCGATACCGGTCGCACCGTATCTACCATCATCGCCCATCTCGATGTGCACTCCAAGATCTTTCTCCTCCAGATCTGATCTCCTCCAGATCTGAAAACAAATCCCGATCTCTGGTCATGTGAAATGACGCACCACTGTCCAAGAACCATACTGATCCCATCACACTTCAGACCAAGCATGCGATCAGCGAAAAATCCAGCTCGAACTGAGAGGCCAATGCCTCTCCCGCTGCAGGTCCAGTAGCATGCTTATTTTTCTTCTTCTGCGGACAATTTGTGGCATAATGTCCATGTTGGTGACAGTGAAAGCACTTCACCTTGGACATGTCTTGCTTCTTGCCTTTCGCACCAGACTAAGAAGCTTTCTTGCTCTTCCCCTTCTTTGCTTTGGCAACCAAAGTGCAATTTTCTTCATCAGATGCCTTTGATGAAGATCCGTCCCTGGTAGTCCACCTTATCTCCTCTTGCATGAGATCCGACCAAAGTCGCTCCCATCCCGGCAACTTCTCCCGACCATTGACAAAGTCCTGATAGGAATGCCAACTCTTCGAAAGACCAAGGAGAGCCAGGTCCACCAAGTCCTCATCATCGATAGTCACCCCCACACTTCCCAGCTCATCTCTGCATTGAGTGAACTTCGTGAGGTACTTGGCGATACTGTCGCCTTTCTCCATCTTAATGTTTCTGAGTTTATCCTTGAGCGCCAACTTCCTCTGGTCACTCTTGCTCTGGAATAGATCTGTCAACACTTTCCACATAAAATATGGAAAATATTTTCCGTGCAGGCTGGATACAATGTGATCCTTCACGCCCTCCAACCGAATCCTTCGACATTTTGCCATCTTCTTTTGCCAAGCCTCAACTTGAGCAGCATCAGTAGGCTTTGGGATCTCAGCATCTATGAACTCCTTCTGCCCGTTATCATCTAATACCGCCTCCATTCTGTCTTTCCATGCAACATAATTCGAACTGCCCTCAAGGGCATATTCCAGTCATAATCTGTTGAAAGACATTTCAACTCTAGCACCAAGAAAACAAACTGCTGCAAAATTCGAATTCCAAGCTCAAAACTCGGCTGCTTCTGGATTTGTGAGAACAAATTATTTCTAGCATAGAGATCGACTGTAAGGGCATTTACTGGATATATCACCTTTCAAGGAAAGGATGGATCTAGAGGCTACCTGGCCCGTTACAGACTCTGTCTACCGAAATAATTGCAATCACTGTAATAGATCCCGATGATCAATTCTTCGCTCCGATACCATGTAGAAATTTGAATAATTTGCTGAATTATTCACTGATATTATCCTGATTACACACTATTTAAGCTTCATGCATAATACATAACCTCTTCTACAATTGATCATCAATATGCGGAAATAGAAAGCAGTCGCATGCGCTCATTAAAACATAATCAAGCACACATATCAACACAGTATGTAATGGGGAAAGAAATAGCTGAAAACCCCCAACTATTTGTATATTATAATGATAGAGAACATGTAACAATACATAGCACAAAGCTCTCACAGCTCTCAGCACTATCTCAATGCTACACACAAAACTAGTTATGAAGATGAACAAGTCACAGGTTCAAATCTCCTCCACAAGTCTGCCTGCCTCTACTGCGCAATCCAAGTGAGTAATGAATGAGATCCAAGTTCGAATCCCACTAGCTCCAACTGTGCAATCCTCATTGGAAATCTCCATAAATGTGTGTGCAAATCTCATGCACAGCCAATAGTCACAACTGATATCAAACTCACCCTTTCACCCACCTCTAACACTGGTCTCCACTAAACTGTCCATGCATTGCAGTTAACTGATGTGTTCTTTAGTTGAATTATGAGTTAATAATTAGTGAATTAATTAATAATTAATTCACACCGCTCATCACTAGTGTATTTTTTAGATAGACTAAATACAACTAGTTCAACTAAGTTAAACCGAACACAACTCCACCAACTGTCTCATCAACTCCACCAAACTCTGTCACTTGAGTCCTAACTGAAGTCAACCATGCAATAGCTCAAGTAACCCTTAGGAAAAGCTTATTTCCTTCTGTCAGCTGCATGTGCCACATCCAAGCATCAAACTGAAGTGCTCCAAGAGGATAAGATAATGTTTATAGTCTAAATATTATTAAGGGTTAATAATATTTGACTGTTCTATTTTTAGCCCGGTAGTCTAAAAATAGAAACCGCCTAATGTCTAAAAATAGAGGTCCATCTATTTTTACCAACTCGACCAATCATCCATAAATAGCATCCTGCAACTCATAGACCATGATCCATATGTCTAAAAATAGACATAGTCTAAAAATAGACTTTGCGCCAAAAATAGCCTGCGGGCCCACTTAGTGAAGGCGACTTCATTTCACTAAGCTCCATCATCTTGTTGCATTTTCAACACATTGGAAGTTTGTTATTACTTGATATGGTAATCATTTTATCAGATTAGAGTAGGTATATGGTGCAAATAAACTTGGTGGGCAAGCATCTTTTTATATTTTACTCTATTTCTACATTCAGTTTTTCAAGATAAAGCAGTGATTTTTAGATAGTTTGCAGTGCATAGTGTAATTGTAGTTTTAGTTCAGATTTATAGTATGCAAATAAAATTGTTAGGAAAGCATGTGTTCTTCAGTCACTGAGTTGCAAGATAGATCAAGAAACAGGTTGTGGGAAAAAATTGATAAGGCACTGATTTACGAAACAAGAGATCTGAGATTCTTGACACCGCCTCCATATCTGCCATCCCTAATTGGAGCCGTTGTTAGGACCCTATAATATAGTCATATTTTCTCAAGTTATCACTTTGGGAATTTCTCTGATAAGGTTGAAATTTTTTTCATTATAAGGTGCTCAAGAGCAAGGGTCTAATGGTGCTCAGGAGAAAGGGTCTAATGGTAAGCCAAATGCCTCAAATTAAATAGTCATATATTTCTATTGTTGTCACCCTGAAGGGTTGGAATTATGATGCATTCACATGTATTTGTGAAGTACCTAAAGTGGCCGAATTAGGTGTTATTTATGAATTTGGTTATGTTATAAATATGGTAGGAAGTTTGACATTCGGTAGCTAAAGAGTCAAAATATTAACTATTACCTACCAAAATTTAAAGCTTTCGGTAGCTAAAATAGCTTACTTGCACCTATTGCTAGCTTCCAAATGTCCCAAAAATCTCTAGGGTTTTGAGAGTAGTGTTAATTCCATATTAGTGGTGGTACATAGGTCATCATTTGAAATTAATTTTCCAAAACCACGTCAAGGTATCATTCATCTAATTCTCAAAAATATCATGAATCATTAATAATTCCGCATAACACAATCATAACCTAAATCTTGTCAAATCTATTTCAATTAATCACAAAAAATGGTCATGATGCCTTCCCACACTTTGAATTGGTCGATAGTCAATTTTTGTTTGTTTTAAAAGCCACCCACAGGTGCCTGAAACCTTTATTCTTCGAGTTTACCTTCGTTTCTTATTGTTCTATGACCTTGCTTCTTTCTGTTCTGCCCCCACTTTCACGCTCAATTAATTTCATCATTCAACTCCACATACCCTAGCCACTCTGTAACTTGCAAATTTAATTCAAAAGCGTTTTCAGGTCCTGGTGAAGAAGATGTCAACCAAAGGTGATCTGTTTAGGAAGGAATTGCAGGAAACTTCATATCTTGATGCACACCCTCAGGCCTGTGAATTTTTCAATAAGGTTGGATGCTACAGGTTCTGTCAGAAATTCAAAGGATACCATCAGGGTATCACAGAAGCATTTATAAAGAGTTTTGATGGCTGTAAGGTGTAGCTTTGACCCATGGTAATGGAGATATATGAGGCCAGCATTATAGCAGTTACAAAGATGCCTAGTGAAGAAGAGAGGTGGTTTAAAAATACCTCAATCAAAGAAGTTGATTTAAGTTATTTCCTCAAAGGAGAAAATCAAAACATGAAGTGGCAGAAGGATGTCCCTAGGATTTATTTGGAGGAGAAATGACAAACATTGTTAAAGATGATGGAGGTTTACATCATTTGTGAGGGGAGATATAAAAGGACCATGTTCTACCACTTCTCGTTGATCCTCCACTTCATAGGTAAGCAACCTATAAACATGCCATTTTATCTTCTCAAGAGTCTTACCAAGATGGCTTCTCAAGTTCAGGCCAAACCTCAGATAGCTAGCAACAGTATTTTCCATCATGGGCTAATAAAGCTGATAGTTTTAGAAGATCTCAACAAAAGAAGAAAAACTTGGAACTATATCTTGTTTTGGGGAGAATTTGAGCAAGAAATTCAACCAAAGTGTTACACAGTAATTTGTCATCGCCCCTGCAATCCCCCATCCCGCAGATTGGAGGGATTATTCCATGACCTGTGAGCAGTGACATGACCTAAAACCACTTTCATGGCATCCCCCTTGACAAGGACAATCATTCCCCTGAAGACAATTTCCTGTGAAAATCCCTAAAAATAGCCTTTTTATCCTTGGCGCAACTAGCCAGTTCAGCCCTCGCGCCAATGGGGGAAATCCACCAAAGAGGGCGCGCCAACTGGCTCTTTGTCCCAGTGTATCACCTGTACCAGGCTTGATAAGGAATGTTTTTTAAAAATAAATGGCAGAAGTTTGATTCCAACCAACTTCTGAAGTGGTCTCTAAATTGAGTTGGAAGGTTTGGCTCCAGATCTCCATGTAGGGGAAGTGGTTTTCCACCTATCATGGAAGCTTCCTTGAGGATAGGGCCAATCCCACCATTGTAGGGATCCAAACTCCCCTTCCACCATCTATATAAGTTTGTCTTTTTCCCTTTGCAAGCTAGCCTGAATAGAGCTTAATCATTTGTAAGGAAATTATCGTCAGACAGTCGAAGAGAGAGAGACTTGTCCTTGTCCTGACGAGCTTTACTGAGACGTACTCCTCTGTCGACCCGCCGAAGGAAGATCCAACGTCAGAGCTCAGGTTGTATCTTTCTTTGTTCCGATTAATAATAAGCGACTTCGATTATGGTTCCACTCAGATGTTCATGTTTTACGTTATGAGTTGTATTTTCTCTAACTGATACATAATTGCATGTATTAGGTTTTACGCTTGTTTGTTTGTTGTTTCTTCTTATACGTGCAGGTGTTCGATCGCATTGAGCGAGAGAATTATGATCTGCCAAAGCAGGGGATGGAATCATCATCTTCTCTAGGAACGACGACAACATAGGACTTAAGGTAGGCCTCTTGTCGCATCTTGGTCTTTTGCAATTAGGAACTTGCGTCTTAGCGTGACTCAGTTGTTGCTAGAGCCGATCTCAGCTAGTAGGGATCGCCTCTGTCCGCAGAGGGGATTTACCTCTCCAACAAATTGGTGACTCTGCTGGGGAGACATTGATTGGAGTTTGTCATGTCTTTTCGGTTGATTTTGGTCTTTGACTGCTTGATTAGCTCTTGTGGTTCTCTCTTTTTCAGTGTTAAACTATTGTTTATCCTCACCATCCCTGATCTGCTTCTGGATTGCTCTTTTTCATCTTTTCCATTAGTAAACTCGACTGGCGCAGTTTTTTCCCTAACAGTCGCACCAGCTGGCGCATGTTGCCAGTTTATCACCTCCGCCAATCCTGTAAGGTGCTAGGGTTTGCTCCTTTTTGGGCTTTCTGAGCTTGGTCTGTGGTTTTGGTGTCACTTTTTCGACTGCTTGAATGTTCTGAAGCCTTGTTTGACTAACTGTGACCTTCATCCTCTGGTTGTTTGCCCTCTTCTATCGATTTTACATTCTAGCCCTAGGGCATCTAGGTGCTATAGTGTGTCGAGCCTCCCGTGGGAGTTTTTGGTCCTTATTTGATTAGTCAATTTTGTTATTGCTTCTTTGCATTCTTTTGATTGTCCACTGTTTTATTGCGTTATTTGAGTGATTGGCTTCTTTTTCATTCGAATTCTACCTTGTCTCGTTTTGAGCCTAGATTACATGGTTCATTTGGGTCTTTGGGATTTCTCTTTGATTTGACGGAATTCTTTGTGAATTTGGGATTTGATTGTGTGTTTGACATTGAGTGAACTTTCTTGTCTTTGCTCTTTTTCTACTGCTTCTCAAATTGTTCTTTGCATTATTTTTCATTTTGTTCAGTGCACTTTGCTCTTAAACATCGAAAATACAAAAAGTCTTTTTTGCTTTTGATTAGTTAATGTAAATTGAATCTTTTCTGTGTTATTAGTAATTTGTAGCCCTGAAAGAAAAGCTTTTAGTTTTCATTAGCGTGCATTAGAGACACTAGCGGTTGTTTTCTGATAATTTTGTTATTGTGTGAAAGATCTCAACCTTCCCGTAGTTAGCTATTCATCGAACATAATGATACATTGTGGCATGTAGTGTGCATTTAGGAGATTTTGAGACATAACATTTGGTAGGGCCTGGAAATTGAAACATAATTGAAGATAAACATTAAAATTTATTCAATTTACCTTAAGGCAGCATTGAAACATTAACGAAATATTTAGAGGTCTAGGCTAGTGACGTGCTCCGACGTCGTTAAACCTAGTAGCTGTGATTTTCCTCTTGGCTTTAGACAACACTAGTATGGACTTGTGCTCCCCGTACCGTCGCGTATATAAAGGGAGACCCCACTAGGTTGCTATCCTTTATCCATAGGAAGTCGAGTCTGCCACCTTATACCCGTGATACACCAGACACAACATTCGAGGAGATTGCCTGCATGTACGTCAAGTCCTTGGTTGATTTCTCTTTCATTTTGAAACCAAGGTGTATATTGCAGTTCACGGATATCTGGTACACCCTTTGCCTAGATTACCAGAGTAGTCATTTTGATCTTTTCTGACTCTATAAATTTGAAAGGATCATCAAGCACTTGTCCTTTCACGCTTGTTTCAAAACTGAAAGAGATAGAGTCACCTTTCATCCATTTCTCGACTCTTAAAACATGAAACAGTGAATTTTATAAGTTTCAATGCGGTAAAATAAATCACCTGTGATCACACGCCCTATTAAAATTTGCTTGTTGGCCATTTGATTGTGTGCCTTGATTTTTCTTAGCCCGTGTGTTGTGTTTGATCTCTTCCTTTGGTCATTACTGTCACAGTGGCGGAACCCTTAGTTTCATCTACTGGTAGTCCATATATAGAAAATTCATCAGAGGTCTCTCAATCCTCTGCTGAACCTCAGCAGCCCATTGTTTCTGAGTTTCCCGACGGGGGATCGGTTCTGTCTGAGCTTCCCTTTGGAGGATCAGTTGAGTTCAATTGGCCCTTATCTGATGCTTTGTCTGGATTCAGAGTAGGGGAACATTTCCCTCCTCTTACATCGGCTTCGCCTTTTCTAGCTGTTGTTATTCCTCCTAGTCCTCGTCATCTGCTACAAGATCTAGCGGCAGGTTCAGATATGGGTTCATCCAGCCATTCTCCTAGTGAGGAAATCCCCACGTCTAGTGAAGATTACCAGTTGTTCCCAGAATACAACCCCCAGTTATCTGTCATGTCTTCGCCCGGTCCTTCACTTCCAGTAGGGTATAGATCCTTAAGTCAGATTATGACCGCTGTCGCCTCTATGGGAATATCAACCCCTTCTGCAAGGCCAATTATTCCTTCATTGGGGATGTCTCCTAGGACCCCCATCATGTCATCCCCTCAGGTCACTTCAGTACCTGTCAGGCCCACTGTCTGTGTGGCCGCATCTACACCCATTGTTACCACTCAGTCCATAAGGACCGCGTCACTTCCCGAAGACGTCTATATAGCATCTGCTATTTCGGAGAGAATTTATCCTGAAGAGTATCGATTGTCCCTACAGTAATCGAACCCCGAGGTCGGTCAATCCTCCCAAGATCCCAACCATCCGTATTTTTCGCATTGTGCATAGGATGGTACCCCCGTTTACATTTTTCCATATCAATACGATGAGAAGGGAAACCCTTTACGTTTACCTACTCCAGAGGCTTATCTCCAAGGTTAAGGTTTTCCATCTAACCAGGCTGGGCAACCTTACAACCTGCACGGGAAACCCTTCTAGGGCCAACCTTCGGGCCAGCATGTTTATCTTTATGACCCGCAAGAACAGCCCTTACAAGGCCAACCTTCGGGCCAGCAGGGGTTTTTATACGGTCTGCAAGGACAGTCCTACAACCCTTCAGGTCAACCTATCCAGCCTCACCCTGTGGTCCAACCAGGGCAACCTCAAGGACCCACAGGTCAATTGGGGTACCAACCGGGGCCGTTGTACGGTCCCAGGGGGCAAGTCCAACCTTCTCAACCTATGGTGCAACCTCAGTATCCTATTGGTTTGAATGTTGCACAACCAAGATCATCCTACGGTCCTATTGCAGGTCAAACTGGTTATCAGGCACAACCTGGCCCCATTCCGCCACTAGGCCAACCAGCCCATCCGACACAACCTGGTGTCCCACATCAGCTAGGTCAACCTGTACAACTTGTGCAACCTGTTCACCCGGGTCAACCTGTTCAACCAGGGCAGCCCGTTCAGCCAGGTCAACCTGTCCAACCAGGCCAGCCTGCACATCCTGTCAACCCTGCTCAACAGCCGATTTATTTGACGCCGCAACTGAATCAACTAGTGTGCCCTACTTATCAAGCTCAGTAGGGCCTCACTTATCAGCAGCCCGCTCAACCCCAAGGCGGTTATTATCCTCAAGGTCAATTATGACCAGTTTAAAACCTGCCCCAAGGTTCCCATTATTATCCTCAACAACCAGGCTATACCTATACTCAGCAGCCGAATTCACATACTGCTCAAACGGGGCTGACATATAATCAGGGTCCATACCTCGGTTATCAACCCCCGTACACTGGTTACCAGCAACCGTATCAGATTGGTTATACGGCCTATACCCCCTATGGTCAGAATCCCCCAGGACAGAACTCATGGGGGAAAATTTATGCTCAAATAGGGTGGAGTACAGGTACAGGTCCTTATCGAGGGCCTGGCATGCCTTTCAATCCGCAGTTACTGTTCTTGGCCACCTTGGAATTACCGGACGTTTCTAAATTAACCAATGATCCGATTCTTCACAATCCTTATTGGTCTCCGGTTCAAACCAAGGTACCCGAAGAATATTCTAAGTTTGAAGGTAAAGCTGGAGAGGACCCCCAAGCTCATGTAATGACCTACCATCTATGGTGTTCATCCAATTCTTGGGTGGATGATTCAATTCGTCTACGTCTCTTCCAGCGCACTCTTACCGGTGTTGCCGCTAAGTGGTATATATAATTACCTCGTGGCATCTTTCAAGACTTCAACACATTAGCTATGGATTTTCTGACTCACTTCCAGTTACCGGTTCGCTATGAAGCCGGGACGCATCTCCTGACTTCTTTGAAGTAGGATAAATCCACCCACATATCTGATCATATTCATGAGTGGCGACGTCATCGTAGACTGATCAAGTTTGATATACCTGATCAGCTACTAAATCATTGGTTCACCACCTCCTTCGTTAAAAAAATCGCTCAAGATATTGCTATGGGGGCATGTGTGACTGAAGAACAAGCCATCGCGCATTCCTAGTACCTGGATCTGGTGTACTTCCAGTTTGGCATGCTTTATGATATTTTGACTGATGCTCCATGGCCGAGAAATTCAAAAGCACCACCTACCCCCACGGTGGATGGTGTTATTGGTTCCATTTCTCAAAATTCTCGGAAATCCTCAAATGGGAAGTAGAAGTCCAATTCCTTCAATAATTCTGCTCTTCCCACCCCTCCAGATTCTGGAAAAATTGTGGAGGTCAACGCCGTTCAGGCTAATCCTGCAGAAAAGGCCTCCAAAGGAAAGAAGAAGGGAAAAGGAAAATCCAAACCTGACGCCCCAAAATCAGAGTCTTCTAAACCTCGTACTGATGATGGTTCCCAATGTAAACCGAAGTACCCTTGCCTTATTTGTGAAGGAGACCATTATACCAAAGATTTTCCTCGACGATATGAAATTAGTCAACTTCTGAAAGGCTCCAAAGGGACTCTGGAAGTTCTCAAAGAACCGTTCCCATCTCAGTAGATCCAGATGGTTGAGCAGCCTTCACCATCTGCACCATTTGGGTCCCAGGTCTTTATGATGAATGATGCTGCACCTATCTCAATTGCTACGCATTCAAAGGATTATGCCGGATCACGCCAGGTAGCTGGGAAGGAAGTCATGGATGGCCCACCTCCCCCACCTATCTCTGGTCCTTTGGAAATTTAGAAGCCCAACGCTGAACCTGTTGTAAGGCCACCTTCTAAAGGTGTTCTGCGAAGATCTTCCTACAACCCAAATGCCTGTGCCGCTCAGCACTACAGTATTGTTGAGGATTTGGGACATGCACCTTCTTCCATGTCTGCATTGGAAGTACTTCAAAGTTTCCCATCACAACGGAAAGCTTTGTTGTCTGCAATCGGTGCGATCGATTCCGTCGATTCTAATCTTCTCACCTTCGACCTAGAAAATTTTGTCCCCTGACTTCCGCATCAAATTTCTCTTGTTATACAAGTCGGGATCAACGACCTTAATATCCATAGAGCCACTATGGATGAAGGTGCTTCCACCTGTGTTATGTCATCCGCCTATTGGAAGGCCATTGGCTCTCCGGCTCTTACATCGTCTCCCAATGCCTTAGAGGCATTCAATGGTCGGGGATCAAAACCCCTGGGTGTTCTCGAGAGTTTGTCGATTACGTTACAGGGGAAGATAGTCAACGTAGAAGTAGAAGTGGTTGACACCAAGCTTAACTACAATCTTCTTCTCGACTGTAGTTGGACTCACACCCTGCTATGTGTGTCGTCCACCCTCTTCTAGCTTCTTAAGTTCCCTCATGAGGGAAAAATAATTAATATGGATCAGTTGTCTTTCTTCACCTCATCCTTTGAGAACAACGTTCCTTACGTGGATCAGATCCCCAATCCCCCTGACAGTGTAGGACCCGGTCTCTTCAAGGACCCCGTCCTCATGGGTATCTTTCCCACACCACCACCGCACACCGTTCAAGTTAATATGATCTCTCGGTCTAATGACCCTTGGATCATCCCTTCGCCTGAACAAGTGACCTCTTTCGGAGAATCGATGCCGTTAACTCCTGTTGAGATCAATTATTGTGAAATCGTTGCTGCATCTGATCCTCCTCCTGAACATGCTCCTTCGAGCATGGCTCTAGATATATACTCTTAATCCCCTTGGCTCGGCGATGCAGATTCGCATGACCCTTTGAGAGAAGTTTTCCCTTCCGATGAAGCTATTGTTGAAACCATGTCTCTTGAAGATTTGCCGTGGAGTGATGGGCATCATTGTTCCTCGTTCGTGCCTGGCCTCGAGGCCATGTCTGATTTTCTAGAGCGCTTTACATCTCAGGTTCCCACCCCGCCTCTTCAAACACCGATACTGACTCATGAGGTCCTGTCGGAGGGAAACCTGAGTAATATCACTCAAACTATGCCGATCAACATCTCCGTCAAACTGGGGATAGTCTTTTGTGTGGATTCTGGCCGTCTTTTGGGATTCATCATCTCTGAAGATGGAATTCACCTTGAACCCCTCAAGGTCAAGGCCATCGTTAACCTCCCATCCCCTTCCTCGTTATATCACCTGCAGATTCTGCAGGGGAAAGCTAACTTCCTACGACGCTTCATTCCGAATTATGCGGAAGTGGCCAAGGACTTTACGCGTCTTTTGAAATAGGACGTTCCCTTCCATTAGGATAAGATTTCCCAGCAATCTTTTGATAAGCTTAAAACGTTGCTCGTCAACGCTCCACTGATACTTCTGCCCGACTATCATCGCGATTTCACCCTTTATTTGGCCGCTGCATTTAGCACGATAGCTATGGTTTTAGTATAGGATGACGACGATGGAAATGAACACGTAGTTTATTATCTATCTCAGAATATTCTCGACACGGAAACACGCTATGCTCATGTTGAGAAGTTGGCGCTCGTTGCAGTTCAGGCTGTCCAACGATTCCGCCACTACATCCTTGTGTACCGTAACCATGGTTTCGGACTGCAACCCCATGACCTATATCTTGTCTCGAAAATTGCTGGGGGGCAAGTACTCCAAGTGGATTGTAATCCTTCAAGAGTTCGATTTAGATCTCACCACTGCTAAGTCGACAAAATCATTGGTTTTCTTTGATCTAATTTTCTCTCTCTCGACAGACTCCATTCCATCGAAATCTGAGGATCATATCTTGGATGAAACACTCTTTCTTATCAGCACTCATGACCCATGGTACGGTGACATTATCATGTATCTTCAAACATCCACATTCCGGTCTAAATTGACAAAGGATGCCCGACGTCGGATTCGGAATCAATCTCAACCATACTGCATTGTAGGAGATACCCTGTACCGTGTCGGAGTCGATTCCATGCTCCACCGGTGTTTGACCCTTGAAGAGGCTGAAAGATTCTTGAATGACTGTCACAGTGGCGCCTATGGCAGTCACATGTCCGGATATGCTACCGCCCAGAAGATTCTGCATGCGGGTTACTTCTGGCCATCTATATTCAAAGACTGTATCGTTGCAGTCCGAAAATGTCATGCGTGCCAGGTCTTTCAGCGCAAGATGCGCACGCCACCCCTACCCTTGCATCTTTTCATTATTATCGGCCCTTTTTCTAAATGGGGCGTAGATTTTATGACATGTAACCCTCACTCGACCGGGGGGCATGCTTATATAATCGTCGCCGTAGACTACTTTACTAAGTGGGCCGAAGCGATGCCTACATTAGCTTCCGACGGTAAGACAGCTATGCAATTTATTTTCAACCATGTTATTACGCGTTTCGGAGTCCCTCAGGCCATTATTATCGATCATGGCACCCATTTTCTAGATTACATGATGACTGAGATGACGTCAAAGTTGGGCTTACGCCATGATAGCTCAACACCATACTACCCCCAGGCAAATGGCTAGGTTGAGGCTGTGAACAAGGTTTTGGTCATAATGCTTCAACGAACGATTGGTATCCACAAATCCAACTGGCATCTCCAATTGTTCTCAGCTCTTTGGGCTTATCGAACGTTTGTAAAGAGCGCAACCGGATTCACACCTTTTCAATTGGTGTATGGTTTGGAAGCGAATCTCCCAGTTGAATGCGAAATTCCTTCTCTGAATTTGGCTGTGGAACTATTGCCTGACACTTATCCGGAGGAAGAGCATCTCTTGTATTTGGAACGACTGGATGAAACCCGTCACTTAGCTGCCTTGGTCATTGAGGCACAGAAAAAGCGGGTCAAAGCCCACTTTGATCAATCAGTTTCTCCTCATTCTTTCATTGAAGGAGACCTCATCCTCCTATACGAGCAAGCACACGATAAACTTGGAGCAGGAAAATTATAGCCCATGTGGCATGGGCCTGTTGGTCACTTTAATTGTTTTAACAATTCAAGCTCCACATAAATTGTCAACCCGAGGAAGTCTGTTTATTCCAAAGACAATCATGCACTGGATATGCTCAATTCCAAAAGCAAAAATAATGTTGTAGTAAAAAGCCACACAATTATTAATCATACAAGTCTAATTATTCACACCTTGTTTAATCAAAGCTGAAGTTACTTATGTTATAGTAGAAGTAATTCCTCTATTGCAGTTTTTAAGAATCCAAATAAAAGGAAATCATTCTGCAGGAAAGGAAACCAATCAACCATAACAGGGAACAGGACCCTATTCCTTTAAATAGGAACTTCAGCACCTGCTGCTTGACACTAATCACTCTGTAGAAAAGATAAACTCAAGAGAACAGGACCCTATTCCCATGAACAGGAACCTTCAGCACCTGTCTCCTGTTTCTAATCACACTGCAGGAAAAAGAAAGGCAATCAATGGGAACAGGACCCTATTCCTTTGTACAGGAATCTTTAGCACCTGATTCCCAGCATCAATCATACATTCAACAAATAACAGAAATAGATCCCTTAACTTCTTAAGATTGAATGTACTAAACACATGCAGCATTAAAGGAAACATAATGCTCAATAAACTACAGAACTATGTAACTGGTGTTTCAGCAAACAGAATTAAAGTAAAGTGCGAATATCATAAAGAAATCTAGCAAACTACCGGAACAGTCGGGCGAATCTTGTGAGGAAGGCGGGCCCTTTCCTTCTCACAAGATTCCCCAGGGAAAGGATTAAATTGAAGCGCTCAAAAGGAACTTTTATTCATCTGTCAAAAGAAATGATACATTACAAATGGAGTCTAGCTCATGTCCTCTCAAACACAATGTTCTCCTGTAGTTTTCGAACTCTCCTCTAATGATGATGTCTCCTCTTTTTAAAGAGGAGACATCTCTTACAATTACATTAGAGCAAATCTATGTTTATCCCAAATCTGTTCTTCTTTCTTAAAACAGGGCTATTCTATTCTTCCATAAAAAGATATTGTTACAACAGATACAAAAAGAGTACTATCTTCAGAATAATCCGTGTAACCACTTCCTTGCTCGTCTCATGTTGTTGCCATTGTTCCAAAAAAATACTCTTCCAGAATCACAAATTATGAGTAGTGACGGAATTTGCGTGCCTGCTGGCTGTTTCAGCAACGGAGTTTGACTGTTTCAGCAACGGCTGATTGTTCCGGCACAACACATAAATTATCTGCGATCTTTTAGACTTATGCTAGCAACAATCTACCTTCGATTAATGATGAAATATAAGAGTAATATGGAATTATATGTAAACAGATTAAATAGATAGTAAAGAAGAGGATTTTATATACCTTTGGATAAAGTGAATGAAAATGATGATGGAATCCTTTTTAAAAATGGTTATAAAGGTAAGGTGGTGTCAAAATATATAGTAAAAATGGTACATAGTGAGGTCCTAACATCCCCCCCAGCTGAAAGGGTTGCATATCCTCAGGCAACTCCTAGTCTGAGTCAGAGTTTGAGTACTGACTCTGTGCATGCAAGTTGCTCAAGCAGTAGCTGGAGAAGGTGGCTTCTGTCGGAGCTCAGAATCCTCGATTGTTCTGCAATTGCTACCATGCTACAGCCTCATCCCTGTCAGCCAATTGGTAGTGACACTGGTATTTTTCTATAGGCATCCATAGAATTGGAAAATCAAAATGGTAACCAATCCAGTTTTCTCCACAATGCCGAATACATCTGATGTAATTAAGTACCCTGGAAAGTGCAGCTTGAAGATTATCAGGGCTAAAAGGGTGATACTCTTGTCTTTATTTGCATGAATGTTGCCAAAACATAGTCTTGGAATTCAATGCAGCAGTCTCCTTTACTCTGATTAGCTGTAGACACTTTAAAAGTGTTGAAGCCTGCAGTTGTTGTATGTACCTGTGCATTCCTGGCTTCTGCAAGAATCGGTGATATTGTGCTACAAACATGGCCGGATTTGAAGGTTCCAGTCTAATCCAAAGGAGCCAATTCTCCTCATTATGCCTACTTGCAATAAACGCAGTTTTCCAGGTGAGCTGATTTGCCAGGAATGAAACGAATGCCCTAATTTGTACATCACCTACGATTGGAGTGAGATTGACTTTTCTATTCTCAGGCATGTCCTCGTTATGGAGATAAAGTTCACACAACAAATGTTGGTCACTTTCAGGGGCCTCAGCAAAAGTCTTAACAAATTTTTCCGCAGTAAGCAATTCATGAGGTCTGCCATCCTTTATTGCCTTCAATTGAAAATAAACCAAACGTTCAGAGAGGAAGAGAGAATAATTCAAGGAGGGTTTTCGTGTTGCCATCTATTTTTGCACTAATGAAAACATCAAAACCAACTTTTCCTTTGATTCCTTGACTTCTTTCTTGGAATCCCTGAGCTGTTGCAATGTCTGTTCCCAAATATCCCAGTTGGCATACATGTGATTCTGCCAGGCTAACTTATGCTGCTGCAATATTTTATCTTGATCTACAGCATATTGTTTCTTCCAGTTGTTCATAAGTTCTAATTGTTTCCATGGCAGGGTCTGTGTCCCGGCGTTATAAGTACTGGGTTGGGGCATTGTCTGAGTGGCTGAGCTGACCAACATAGGGCGGGATATCTGTGGTTGGGGCATTGTCTGAGTGGCTGAGCTGACCAACACAGGGTGGGATATCTGTGGTTGGGGCATTGTCTGAGTGGCTGAGCTGACCAACACAGGGCGGGATATCTGTGGTTTAGTTTCTTTTTCCAGACTTTTTGAGGGCCCTACTAGTTCTTGTGTAGCAGTAGGGCATTCTTCTTTAATTGCAGCTGATGTAGATACCTCAGATACCTGAATTTTGACTACTTTGTATCTTGCCTGTTGGTAAATGTTACCACACTCATGGCACATGTATTCTGTGCATGGATCCTTCTTTTGTGCTGATGCTATGTGTGCCAGCATATAGAGATTCAATTCTCTATCAAAGGCTTCTCGTGCCATGATTAATTCTTTCTTATGGGCCTCTAGTTTTGATTTCAAAAACTCATTTTCCTCCAATAAAGATGCCATAGTGTGTGAACCTTGTGTGCTGGTTGATTCTGCTGGAGTTGTCTGCTGATCCACAGCCGTAGCTGGTTCTTGTGGAGCAGCTACAGCTGTTTTCCCTGTATTATCATGCTTGGTGTATGATTCTTGTACCACAGTGGCTGGTTCTTGTGTTTCAGTCTCTGGGTAAGTGACTGGTTCTTGTGTGGCAGTCACTGTTTGAGCAATAAACGATGTCATGTTATCCCGGGCCACTGGTTCTTGTGTGACAGTGCCACATGACGAGACGGGTTGGGGAATTTGGAATGGTGGTGAGGACTGAAGTTTTAACAGGATAGTGGCGGGGTTAGGGGAAATGGGAGTAACTCCTGTTTCAACAGTCATTTTCATTTTCCTTTTTGGTAGGAAAGCAGAGAAGTCAGTGTCTTTCCTTTTCTTTGTAGGAGAATATTCTTTTCTAGGGGAAGGGCTTTCGGAAGAAGTGAAAATTTGGGATGTGGCCCTTGTTTGTTGTTTTGAGACAGAGACTGTTGGGGTTCGTCTCTTTCTTTTATGAGTAGGTGGAGATGGGGGTGTTGGAGAGTCATTGCTAGGGATAGGAATAGTGGGAAGGGGTGACACTACTAAGTGGGACGAACTTGGGGGTAGGTCAACTGGTTCTGAGGATAGAATTACTGGGGGGTCTGGGATATCGTCCAGTTTCCTTTCATAAGAACTCTCAGGAGTTTCTTGGGAACTTCCGGCTTGTTGGGAAATTTTAGCTTGCTGGGGAATTTCGACTTGCTGGGGAATGAGGAGTGGATTATTCAGAGGGGGGTTTTGCTGAGCAAAACCCCTCTGAATTAATAATTGACATAAACGATGATGGGTAAGGGATAACAATGGGAATTTAACCCGTCTGCAATAATATGACATGTTTTTGATACAACCAAGCAGATAATAGGGAATATTGACTAATCAACCATGCCTCAAATGATTCATTAAAATGAAGTTGTGTTGATAGACTACCTGGTAACGCCCTTCGCATTTCAAATAGTGCTTGATGAATTCAGCTACTGTCGGCCATGGTCGAGGTAATGAATGCAGAATTATACCGCGGCCTTTAAGTTCAACCGGTTCTTCTGGAAGAAGAAAATCTTGCTGTGCATTTAAAATAACTTGTTTCCTACTGAACCAGCGAGCACCTATAACCGAAAAACCTAAAACTTGTGCTATATCTTCCTCTGTGACTGAAATTTGGACCCCTTGAACCACTGAATAATTCCCCTGAAGATTCTGTGCGAACTCTAAAACTTGATGCTGATCAAATTCTCCTAACCTTTCGAAGTATGTTGTCCATCCTGCTTGTTGAAAAATTTGGTAGGCCTCCGGGAACAATTCGAGAAGAGTTATCGAACCAGGCTCATGTCTGATAGCCAACCCTCCCATAGCTACTAGCTTGAGTCACATGCAGAGGCGCAGAGAACAGAAACACAGGCTTTGGTCAAGCTAATTGTTGCAACAGAGGATGTGGAGTCTCAATGATGGCGGAAATAATAGATATGAAAAGTGACGGAGGATTGGATGGTTTGGAATGATGATTCAGTTTTTTGAAGTTCCCCCCCTTACGTATGGTGCAATGATGTTTAAGTGTGCGGAGATTGCAATCATTATGAGCAAGATCCTCTCTTTAAAATATTATTTAACTGCATTACATAAAAACCATATACCTTATATTGTTACCTTTGCCTTTAAAATTCGAAGTATAGAGTGCTTCATAATGGCTTGATATTAATGGAAGAATCTGTAGATTTCTCTGAAATGTAGAACAGGAGCATATCAGGATCTGCTCAATACTGAATAATATTCACCCAAAGGATCTGGAGAGTAAAAGTGGAGAACTGAAACGCTTGTATAACAGAGGAAAGAAATGATGTTTTAATGATGAAAAGATAAATGTCAGGTTGCTAAAACTGGTGTTTCAGCAATGGAAAAATGAATGACATGTTGCTGAAACTGGTGTTTCAGCAAAGGGGAAAATCAGGAAAATGGGATATAATGACTTGGGTTTAAAACAAGTGGGGGAAGTTTTTGCTGAGGGATAATTTCAACAGTAGGGAACAGGAAATACTAGCTGAAGGGTGATATTTCAGGAATGGTAGAAGTGGGAAAAATGGAAAAAGGGAAGTAATGTAGAAATGGGATAAAAGGGATATTGCTATGAAGGGAACAAGCTTCTGTGATTGAAGCTTCAAATCTTCTTGTGATGAATCTGTCCTCCTTAATAAGCTTTTCCAGAATCTGCAAAATTCAATTGTAATATGCCAACCCTTGACAGGGATTATTAGTTTTAAATCTAATCTAATACTAAAAATACAGTGCAGAAAATTAAATGTTGTGAGGAGCAGAAGACTCCCTTAGAAAAAGATAATGTGTATCAGTCATGCAAGCAGTCTTGAAATCCTCTTTAGAAACAGGGCGCTGGTACAAACGGAGCCTATGACCATTGACTAGTAGAGGTGTTTTAGAATCATCAATTGTTAGAAGTCTTACTGTTCCATTAGAAAAAACAACATCTACTTCATATGGTCCAAGCCAACGTGTACGTAGCTTACCCTGAAAATTTTCAAACCGAGAGTCATACAATAAGGCCCAATTACCTTTTTGGAACTGCTTGTGTTTGATAATTTTGTCATGCCACTTCATTCTTTGTTGTTGAATCATGGTTGTTTGGTGAATGGCATCTAATCTCTTTTCATCCAACTCAAGAAGCTGCTGCAACCTAGCTGTCTGCACATCAGTCAAATCAAGATTAACAGCTAAAGCAGTTCTTAGAGTTTTAATTTCAAATTCCACGGGAAAAACAACATTTTTACCATAAACCAATTCATAGGGAGAAAAACCTGTAGTGTTTCTCCAAGTAGTTCTGTAAGCCCATAGTGCTTCAGGGAGCTTTTGAGACCAATCCTTCCGGTTTTCCTTCACTGTTTAGTTAGAATGGCTTCTAATACTTTATTTGTGCTTTCCACCTGCCCATTGGCCTGGGGGTGGTATGGTGTAGTCATTCTATGATGAATATGATATTTATGAAGGGTAGATTTAAAACCATGAGAATTGAATGGAGGTCCTCCATCTGTAACTAGCTCTCTAGGAATTCCAAATCTAGTGAAGATTTCTTCAAATAAGAAAGCTAGGACAGCCTCTTCATTGGCTATAATAAGTGCTTTGGCCTCCACCCATTTAGTCATATAGTCTGTACAGACTAATATATAAGTTCTTTGATTGGATGGAGGATTAATGGGTCCTATGAAATCCAAGGCCCATCTTTCAAATGGTTCAGAAACTACCTGGGGTTTTAATGGCATTTGGTCTCTATGATTGGGTTGACCCATTCTTTGGCAGCTGTCACAAGCCCTTACATACTTCTTTGCATCCTTGAATAATGAGGGCCAATAGTAACCCATCCTCAGAATTTTGTGTGCTGTTCTCTTATCAGCAAAATGCCCTCCACAAGGGCCATCATGACAAGCTTTCAATATGTCATACACTTCATCTTCTCTAATGCATCTTCGGATTTCCTGATCAAGCCCTGTGTAGAAAAGACACCCACTTATCCAGCTATACCTGGCACTTTGTTGAACAATTCTTCTCTTTTCTCTGTATGACAGGTGTGATGGTAATTTTCCTGCAACCAAATAATTAGCAATATCTGCATACCATGGAGAGTGAGCAGAAACCGCAAACAAATACTCATCAGGAAAAGAATCATCTACTGGAATATCATTATCAGTTTTTAACCGTGAAAGGAAATCAACCACCACATTTTCTTTACCAGGCCGATCTACAATTGTGATATCAAATTCTTGCAGTAATAATAGCCATCTGGTAACTCTAGCATTTGTAACAGATTTGTTCATTAAATACTTAATAGTCGAGTGATCAGTGTGGACAAAAGTAGAATAACCAGTGATATAATGTCGAAATTTGTTAATGGCATAAATTACTGCAAGAAACTCCTTTTCGGTAACTGTATAATTAAGCTCAGCAGGGGTCATATTCTTACTGATAAAGTAGATAGCATAAGGAAGATGATTCTCTTCTTGTCCCAAGACAGCTCCAATTGCAGTGTCTGAAGCATCAGAAGATATATGAAAAGGGAGGGCCCAATCAGGTCCCCTCAAAATAGGAGCAGTAGATAACTGATGCTTGAGTTCTTCAAAGGCTTTCTGACAGGAATTATTCCACTTAAATTCAGCATTTTTCATAAACAACACAAATAATGGAGAAGCTATCTTAGAAAAATATTTAATAAATCTTCTGTAATATCCAGCATGTCCTAGAAAAATTCTCACATCAGTTTGTGTTTTAGGAACAGGAAGATTCTGAATGACCAATATTTTAGATGGGTCTACCTGAATACCTTGAGATGAAATAAAATGTCCAAGCACTACTCCTTCACTCATCATCATATGACATTTTTCAGTACTTACGGAAAGGTGAGCTTGCATACATCGTTTAAGTACCTTCTCAAGATTTTGTAATGCATCTTCAAAAGACACACCATAAGGAGTAAAATCATCCATAAATATTTCCATAGAGTCATTCAGCATATCAGAAAAGATTCCTATAACAACCCTCTGAAAAGTTGTTGGTGCATTACATATCCCAAATGGAAGAACTCTATAAGCAAAAGTTCCCCAAGGGCTAGTGAAAGTGGTCTTGTCCTGGTCTTGGGGTGCAATTCTAATATGATTATACCCACTGAATCCATCTAGAAAAGAAAAGAATTTCTTCCCTGCCAGACTATCCAACACCTGATCAATGAAAGGTAAAGGAAAGTGATCCTTTTGAGAAGCTTTGTTCAAGGCTCTGTAATCAACACATACTCTCCATTTCCCGTTTTTATTAGGGACAATTACCAATGGGGAAAAGCATTCACTATCATATATGGGGTATATAAATCCTGCATTAAGCAATTTCTGAAGTTCTTCTTTAACAATTTCTCGAAAATTAGGGTTCATTCGTCTTTGGGGTTTACAGACTGGTCGGCATCCCTCTTTAATGTAAATTCGGTGAGTACATAGTTCATAAGAGATCCCTTTCATATCTGTGTAATCCCATGCAAATGCTTCCTTATTTTCATGCAATAACTTCATTAACTGCTGAGTTTCAACAACTGTTAGATCAGGATTTATGTTTAATGTCTTGCCAGGTTCAATTTCAACTGTTATACTTTTAGATGAGATGGTGGTTAATGTCTGAGATAAGTCTTCAGATTCAATCTTTTCTTGGGTATCTGTTTCAAAAATTGCAGTCAATTGATTGTGTGTTTCAGAAATTACAGAAGAAGGTTCACAAATAAAATTATTAATTATTTCATCCTCTGTATTGTCTTTAAGAGTTAAGGCTTGTCCAATAGTTAGAATGGGCTGAACAGCATTATCATCATAATCCATCCACATAGAATCTTCATTATTAATTATGGGTGTAGCATGAGGATAAAGAGTAAGCTGCTTGGTTTCATAACCATTAGAAATTGTCATTGAACCAGATCTGCAACTGATAAAGGCATCAGCTGTGGCCAGCCATGGCCTCCCCAGAATTAAAGGATGTCCCCCCAGCTTTGTTTTAGTCCGCAATACAACAAAATCAGCTGGGTAATTCCAGGATTCAACTGAGATAAGTAGATCTTCAACAACTCCTTCAGGTTTAATTGTAGAACGGTCAGCCAACTCGAGAATGGTAGGTGTATCTCTGATTGTGTTATTCAGCTGTAACAATTGTGAAGTTTCAAGAGTCATTATGTTTATTGCAGCACCTAAATCTACCAGAACTTGAGGAATCATTTTTTTACCAATTTGAACTGTCACGGTAGGATGGTCGGGGTCACCATATTTCACAGGGGGGGTTTTTCCGGACATTAATGCAGATAAATCACCCATTACATGTACTGTAAGGGGATCTTTAGTTTTCCTACCAGGTTTCTTAACACAAATATCCCTTATTGTTCTGGCATAAATTGGTACACCTCTTAATGCCTGTAAAAGTGGAATTTTAACATACAAGTTTTGCAATTCCCCTAAAAGATTAAAAGTAGGTGTTTCAGGCATTCTAGTTAAAACCAAACGCTCGGGGAATGGTGGTTCTGTTATTTCAATACTCTTGTTAGAGGGTGGTTGTGCTTTCTTATGTTTCTCAGTTTCCTCTTTATCAAAATCAGAAGAAGTTATGTCATCAATAATAGGCTCTACTATTTTCCCGGATCTTAAATGAATATCATTACATTGCATAGTAGGAAATATAGACTGATTTTGAATATCAATGAATTGCACAACTTTATTATTGGGGTTAGGATTTGGTTGCACAGGTAGTTGGGGTCTCATTTGGTTATTTGGCGGAGCATTTGATGGGAGAGGAAGTGGTTGTTGAAATTGAGGAAATTGATTTGGATACGGGAGTTGTTGGCTTCTCCAATTTGAATTCCAAGGGTTAAAAGAAGATGGTTGCTGTGGGGGCCAAGGAGTCCACATTGTAGGATCAACAAAGGGAGGGTTTGATTGTTGCATGGGTGGGAAATTCATTTGATTAAAGGGTGGGTATTGAATTTGATTAAAGGGAGGGTAATTTTTTTGACTAAAAGCAGAATAATTATTCCAACGATTAAATGGCATACTAGAGTTCATACCTTGTCCTTTTGGTTGCCATTGTCTTCTTTGAGTTAGCAAGTAAACTGCTTCAGCTTCTTCTTCCGTTGGCTGTAATGCTGCCTTTATTCCTAGTAGAGATGGACATTGCTGTGTTTCATGATCTTTCTCACAAAGGGTGCAGATTGGTATTTTGTCCAATGGGCACTCCCTTAGTGGATGTTTGTCTTTGCACTTCGGGCAAAAGACAGCCAGAGTTGCTTCTGCTTCAGCCTGCTTCTTCTTAACCTGCAAAGTGTCAATTTGTGAAGCAAAGGAACTTAACATCTCAGTTTTAAATTCTTCAAGTAAATTACCTATTTCAGCTCTTGTTGCTCCCCCACTGGTTGATTTCTGCACTCTTGAATAGGTGGGATCTCTATTACTTACTCTATTCCTTGCAGCTCCCCTTGAACACCTCTTACAAAGTCCAACAATCTCATCATATGATTCTTTAGATATATCTCCCTTGCCAAGCATGTTTAACATGTCTAAACAATCATCCCTTAATCCTTTAAGTAATATTGTTTTATGAATTTCCTTACTTATATTCGAATGATCAGATATTTGTATATTGTACTGCAGCCTTTCTACATAGTCCTCCAGATTCTTGTCCGGCTTTTGTGCCATATTGAATAGTTCATCCTTATTTTCTCTCGTCCGATAGTAATCTTGATATTTAAGTAGAAATTTCTGTTTCATCTGTTCCCATGTTGTGATTACCTGACTCCCAAGGCTCATGAACCATCTTAAAGCATTTCCTTTTAATGTTGCTGGAAACAGTTTCAACTTTTGAGCATTAGTAACATAATCATAACTTCTGCATAATATATCAAATTCAAAAAGAAATTCATCTGGATCTTTAGAGGATAAACCATGGAAGTTAGGTAAAGCCGACAATGGAATATTCTTCATAGGAGTTGTTCCTCTAGGGAGATCACTAATAGGAAATCCCAAGGTAGAGAGAGAATTTTCATCCTTTCCTTCTCCTTCAGGATCTACATGTCCTCCACCAAAGAAGTCTTCATTGTTTCCTTCCATTGGCTGTTCTCCTACCGCACTTGCTCGATCGTCAAGATCTTCTACTGGCTCCTCAATGTTTTCCACTGGTCGTCCAATACTCTCTATTATTTCCTCAACGTGCTCTGCTGATTTGCTAGCACTTTCTTCTGACTCTCCAACACTGACTGCTGGTTCTTTAATCACTGGCTCCTCTATGTTTTCAGGGCCCACAACTTCCTCTGTTTTGTAATCTGATTGAGGGGAGTGCTGAAGTTTTGGTCTTCGAGAACTTAATCTCTGTGATGATTCAGCCTTTGATACAATCTTGTCAATGAAAGTCTTTCTTCCTCCCCTTCCTTTGCCTTTGCCACCTATGGGGTTAGTTTTATTCTGGGTTCCGCATCCTCTCATACAATCTGCACATCTAGAAAGAAAATATTAATGCTTTTGAAATCTATAATTTCCTTCCCCAGCAATGGCGCCAAAATGTTGGTCTTTTTAATTGTTTTAACAATTCAAGCTCCACATAAATTGTTAACTCGAGGAAGTCTGTTTATTCCAAAGACAATCACGCACTGGATATGCTCAATTCCAAAAGAAAAAATAATGTTGTAGTAAAAAGCCACACAATTATTAATCATACAAATCTAATTATTCACACCCTATTTAATCAAAGCTGAAGTTACTTATGTTATAGTAGAAGTAATTCCTCTATTGCAGTTTTTAAGAATCCAAATAAAAGGAAATCATTCTGCAGGAAAGGAAACCAATCAACCATAACAGGGAACAGGACCCTATTCCTTTAAATAGGAATTTCAGCACCTGCTTCCTGACACTAATCACTCTGTAGAAAAGATAAACTCAAGAGAACAGGACCCTATTCCCATGAACATGAACCTTCAGCACCTATCTCCTGTTTCTAATCACACTGCAGGAAAAATAAAGAAAATCAATGAGAACATGACCCTATTCCTTTGTACAGGAATCTTCAGCACCTGCTTCCCAGCATCAATCATACATTCAACAAATAACAGAAATAGATCCCTTAACTTCTTAAGATTGAATGTACTAAACACATGCATCGTTAAAGGAAACATAATGCTCAATAAACTACAGAACTGTGTAACTGGTGTTTCAGCAAACAGAATTAAAGTAAAGTGTGAATATCATAAAGAAATCTAGCAAACTACCGGAACAGTTCGGGTGAATCTTGTGATGAAGGCGGGCCCTTTCCTTCTCACAAGATTCCCCAGGGAAAGAATTAAATTGAAGCGCTCAAAATGAACTTTTTTTCATCTGTCAAAATAAATGATACATTACAAATGGAGTCTAGCTCCTTTCTGTTCAAAAACAATGTTCTCCTATAGTTTTCGAACTCCTTTCTAATGATGATGTCTCCTCTTTTTAAAGAGGAGACATCTCTTACAATTACATTAGAGAAAATCTATGTTTATCCCAAATCTGTTCTTCTTTCTTAAAATAGGGCTATTCTTCCATAAAAAGATATTGTTACAACAGATACAAAAAGAGTACTATCTTCAGAATAATCCGTGTAACCACTTCCTTGCTCGTCTTCATGTTGTTGCCATTGTTCCAAAAAATACTCTTCCAGAATCGCAAATTACGAGTAGTGACGGAATTTTCGTGCCTGCTGACTGTTTCAGCAACGGAGTTGACTGTTTCAGCAACGGAGTCGACTGTTTCAGCAACGGAGTTGACTGTTTCAGCAACGACCGATTGTTCCAGCACAGCACATAAATTATCTGCGATCTTTTAGACTTATGTTAGCAACAATCTACCTGCGATTAATGATGAAATATAAGAGTAATATGGAATTATATGTAAACAGATTAAATATATAGTAAAGAAGAGGATTTTATATACCTTTGGATAAAGTGAATGAAAATGATGATGGAATCCTTTTTAAACATGGTTATAAAGGTAAGGTGGTGTCAAAATTTATAGTAAAAATGGTACATAGTGAGGTCCTAACAGGGCCCTATATAGTTAAACGAGTATTAAAAAACGGGGCCTATGAGCTTATCGACTATGAAGGAGTTCCCCTGGCGCAGCTTAGGAATGGGCTGTACCTCAAAAAGTACTACGCTTGAGTTATTCTTGTGTGGTGTGTGTGTACATAAGTGAGTGTTTTCATTTTTGTATGTCTGGTGTGGTGTGCTTTGTAAGCGTCTTTCTGCTGATTGGGTCTTCCTGATTGTGCAGATGTCTATTACTCCTTTTGTCGGTTTCGCGGATGGTGCTTCCCGCAGTACCAGGAATATTTCCTTGGCAGCCTGGGTAATCTACAATCCTACTGGTGAGTTGGTTAATTTGCAAGGTGTTTGTCTAGGGCCTACCACAAATAATGTCATGGAGTATAGTGTCGTTTTAGAATTATTAAACGAGGCTGTTAACCTTGGTATTCATGCTTTACTTGTGTATCTGGACTCACAGCTTGTAGTATTACAACTTAATGGTCATTATTCAGTTAGAAATCCATCCATTTTACGTATGTATCTACGTATTCGTTTATTGGAAAGAAATTTTGATTACATTACATATCAACATATACCCAGACACATGAATGCGTTAATAGATGCAGTAGCTAATTTGGTTTTAGATAGACATTTGCACAACTTATAAAAAACATCATCACATGTAAAAAGATCCGTCCAGAAATATATATATATATATATATATATATATATATATTGATAGTTTGCAGTTTGTGTACATCACATAAAGTTAAAAGATATACATGTCTATCTAATAATAGTCGGAGACAACATGTCTCTCAAAAATATGCATATAAAAAGCCCTAGATGGCTAATCTACGTGGTGCTCGTGGTAACATGCCACTGAGTGCACCAATCGCCTCAGCAGTCGATGGAGGCGACTAGGCACCCCCACAGTGTGTCACTGGTAAGCCAACGGGACATCTGCCAGCCGTGCATAGTCCAGGATTCCCCGGGCGATGCCCTCCAGGTTCTGGATCAGCTCGCTCCCTTCGTCACACTCATATTGGGGGTCATATGCGAGAGGGGTCCTCCGCGCAATGGGTGACATGCTCGCGGGCCTCTCTGGGCCAATGTCTGCATACACATAGAACTGTTGTTAGAATAGGCATGTATCAAAAAAAAATCATAAATACATAAAAAATCAAAAAGAGTCATACCCAGCTCCTCGTCCCAGTCCTCCCCCTCCGGAAGTGGAAGATCTGGGTCTCCCGTGAAATCGGTACCTGCGTAGGGCCAATCCTCAACTACAATCAGCTGACGCCATAACCATACAAAAAACTCAGGCCTCCAGGACATATGCTAGCCTCCTCTGGACCTGGGCATAAGTGCTGTCCATCGAGCCATCCTCGGCTCCCTCAATGACGGCTCGGCGACTATCGCCCCTTGGCCCTGGAAAATTGGTAATATTTCTAGAATGAACGACACGAGAATGGAACCATACCCAAACTATTTCAGTTTGGATTTCTTGCACTTTGTTAGCTGCCGTTTGATGTTTTTCGTCACGGCAGTGGCCCAATCGAAAAGTGTAGGATTCATGCATTCAGAAGCTAGTAGGAGTTGCGCTTTGGTTTCCTCATGTGGGGCCTGCAATCCTGCAGCCTGTGTAATGGTGTGAAGCACTACCCAGAGTGCTAGATCACGGACTATGTGGATGTCTACTTTCCCACTCCCCGATCCTGTTTGTGCCCCTGGGCACACTCTCGCCATTACCATATCCATTTTCTCCCCAGAAGGTCTGCTGCTTATCATGATTGGCACTGGGCCTCTGCATGAAAATCTGGTTATGAAATAAACATCAGAGACTTCAAGCGCCAATACTTGGTCTCGGAGTTTGAATACTTCTTCATTCTCATCCCATATGCTAACCAAATACTACAATAGCTCAGGTTGAGCTCTTAAACATGGTGTGAGGAATAACTTCTTGAGACCACAGTCCCGGAGGGCATTCATGCAAGCTTCATTTTCCATGGCCATTTCGTCCTCTTCCCCATGTTCCCTCTCCTTCCACTCAATCACCATTGTGCCTGGATACCTACACCAACATGGTCAAAAACACCTTATTAGATCTCTGCAACACTTAAAAATTAATTTGAGTGGCTCACATTTTGGTAAATTAACGCGGAATTTTGAGTTGCGCCACTGGCGTGATTGTTTTTCTAACAGTTGCACCAATTGGCGCGACCCCTTTGCAAAAAGGAGCCAATTGGCGCAGGTTGTGCCCGATACCTGCGCCAATTGGCAGAGCCCTAAATTTGCAAAAGGGTTCCTCCAGAGGTCAAATACACAATGGAAATTTACAAAAAATGAATCAAAACGAAGCTAAGGGGAGCACCTCTTACCTAGAACGAACGAGAATCCGGATGATGTACTGGATTGGTCACAAACACCGCCGCAAGTTCGCACACCAAAAGCTCACTGTTGCTCTCCAAATGAGGTAAAAAGTAAAAGTAAATGTGTTTTTACCATTTGTGGCATATTTATAAATTTTGAAGTCAAAATTAGGTTTTGAAAGTCATTTTTCTGTATACTTTAATATATTTTTTCGAAAAATGGATTTTACACTCGCTTTTATGTGCAGCGACAGGTTTTTACGCAGCTTGGACAGTGATACGAGTTGTATTTTATACTTTTTCAGACTCGGTAAAAACACGAAAAAGTCATTTCTGGAGTCATCTTTCAGCTCTTTTCTGACTCTCTAAACATGAAAATATTGTCGAGTCCCTTGTCATTTTGATCTCGTTAAAGTGGCTATGAAACGAAATCTACCCAGTATACGTTTACCCCTTTTTCGAGCTGGGATAGATTTTTTATGAAAAAGGAATACCCTAGCCTATTGCGACTAGGAGGTTTTCTCAGACAGTTTTCTACCTTTTTGGATCTGAGGAACTATTTACGAAAAGGGACTGGTGGAGTTTACTTTTCTGTTGTCTTTTCAAACTCTCTAAATATGAAAAGACGTCTAGTTCTTCCTTTTTCAGACTCGTTAAACCTTGATGACATTGGGTCTAGTCGTAATGACGATATTCAAGTTTCTCCTTCCTAGGGCTCGTTAAATGTACTAGGATGTATTCATCCAAAGGATGAACTTATATTACAAGCATATGCTATCCCCTTCAAGCTTGTTCTCAAAAATAATTGGGGTACTCGCCAGAAATGGTGGGGAAAAATGGAACCAGTATCATCGTTGTGTCGGCAATATGTCGCTCTTGAACATGGCACTTGTCTGAATTCGTGTTGGGTTGGGGACATCTCATCTCATTATCTGTTTGCCTCCGTGGGTTTGGGTAATCCTTTTTGACCTCTCATCTGCTCTTTGCCTCTTCATCATGACCTCTGATCTTTTGATGTCAAATATTGCCAAATCCAGTGTCGTGTCGTCGATATGTTCAAGAGAAGTTGACCTCTGCAGTTTCAACCTTCCTCTGATTCTCATCTGATCCTGATTCATAAACATTATTTTCCTCTGTCTCGCGTCGATGATGTGGGAAGCACTATGGCCCAACTTTGATCAAGGTCACTTCCTATCGAATTCAACTCATTATCTAGGAAATCGATCTAGAGACTCCCTTCTGGTACCTTGGAGCCTGCATGCCTCAATGGCAGGTTCTTCGCATTCAACACAAGGTTTTTATCATTGACCTTCAATCGGATGATTCTGCGGGTGTTCGACGCCAACTCACTGTTCACATTACGTGGATTGTACCTATAGTACCTTGAGGGCCATTGTCATTATTGGTGGTTCCTCTCGCGTCTGTTAACAGCTTTCATCACTGGCTAGTAATCAGACGATGTTCTTGCATGTTCGACTTCAGCTCACTTATTCACTTTCTTGAACTTGTAATTTTTTTGGGTCAAGATGGAGTGCAAGACCCTGGATTTTTTCCAGTTAGAATCCAGGTTGCGATTTTGTGGATTATTATGATTGGTTACATGGCTCATTGATTGGATGGTTGTGACCATACCTGAGTCTATTTATCGATCCTTACTGGATGGCTGCGTCCATGCCTTGGATCTTGATTATTGTATCCTTTGTTACGGATGGCTACGCCGATACCACATATATATCATGTATTTGAGATATCAGTTGTATTTTTCTACGCAGGTCTTCCGACGACAGTGTTTTCAGTTGGGCGTGTTCTTCTAAAGCATTTCACCCCTCTCTCTCTTTCGGGCCTTATGCTTTAGGGGTCATCTGTTACACAGTAATTTGTCACCATCCCTGCAATCCCCCATCCCACACATTGGAGGGCTTATTCCGTGACCTGTGAGCAATGACATGACTTAAAACTACTTTCATGGCATCCCCCTTGACAAGGACAATCATTCCCCTGAAGACAATTTCATGTGAAAAGCCCTAAAAATAGCCTTTTTAGCCTTGGCACGACTAGCCAGTTTAGCCCTCGCGCCAATGGGGGAAATCCACAAAAGAGGGCGCGCCAACTGGCGCTCTGTCCTAGTGTATCACCACATCAGGCTTGATAAGGAGTGTTTTTTAAAAATAAATGGCGGAAGTTAGATTCCAACCAACTTCCGAACTGGTCTCTAAATTGAGTTGGGAGGTTTGGCTTCGGATCTCCATGTAGGGGAAGTGGTTTTCCACCTATCATGGAAGCTTCCTTGAGGATAGGGCCAATCCCACCATTGTAGGGATCCCAACTCCCCTTCCACCATCTATATAAGCTTGTATTTTTCCCTTTGCAAGCTAGCCTGAATAAAGCTGAATCAATTGTAAGGAGATTATCGTCAGACAGCCGAAGAGAGAGAGACTTGTCCTTGTCCCAACGAGCTTTACCGAGACGTACTCCTTTGTCGACCCACCAAAGGAAGATCCAGCATCAGAGCTCAGGTTGTATCTTTCTTTGTTCTGATTAATAATAAACGACTTCGATTATGGTTCCACTCAGATGTTCATGTTTTACGTTATGAGTTGTATTTTATCTGACTGATACATAATTGCATGTATTAGGTTTTACGCTTGTTTGTTTGTTGTTTCTTCTTATACGTGCAGGTGTTCGATCACATTGAGCGAGATAATTGTGATCTTCCAAAGCAGGGGATGGAAGCATCATCTTCTCCACAAATGACAGCAGCATAGGACTTAAGGTAGGCCTCTTGTCGCATCTTGGTCTTTTGCAATTAGGAACTTGCATCTTAGCGTGACTCGGTTGTTGCTAGACCCGATGTGGGCTAGTAGGGATCGCCTCTGTACGCAAAGTGGATTTACCTCTCCAACACAAAGAAAGTAGGAACTCCCACACAGGAATTGACTTCCCCAAAAGCCAGTAAGAGGAAGAGAAGAGCATTGTCTCCTGTGAAAACTTTCACCAAGGTTTCTCCCTCAAAATAAAAGAAGTCAAAGAAAAGGTTAGATTTTGGGAAGGAGGAAGAGGATAAAGAGAAAATTGTAGCAAAAAATGTTCTAAACCTACCATATTCAGATTTAGATTCAGAGCCATTAGCTGCAGAAAAAGAAGCAGAACCATTAGCTACAGAAATGGGAGCAGAGCCATCAGATGTAGAAACAGAAACACCTAAAGAATACGGAACATCATCAAAAAATAAGGTTAGCAGAAAGCCTAAGCTACAAAAGCTACAGGAGGAAAATGATGAGTTAAAAGTGTTGGAGAGACTTCTGAAAAAGGAAAATGAAACCCTTAAACAATCATCTAGCAAAATTATTTCAACACTGGATCAGTTAGCCATCAAGTATGAAATAGTAAAGCATAAGAACAAGAGGCTTCATAATAATAATATCAATTTGCAAAACATGAACAATGTTTTGAGATTCAAGCTTATGCATAAGAAGCTAAAACCTCAAGCTCACCTCACACTTGATACCCTAGCTCATGTTGCGCTTGATCTCAGTTGAAGTGGTTATAATAAATGAAGTAGGGTCGAAGAGAAACTCAACCATTTTTTATTAAATTCAAGAGAAATTATAGTTTTTTCCAGCTAAAAACCATTTCAAAATCCCTAATATCCGCTGAAAATCACGCCCAAAAAATTGGCAGCTAAGCACGTTCTATTTGACCTCATTAGCCGCCGAAAGTTTGCTATGGAAAGAAAGCATCAAATCTCCTCAAATCAAGGAAAATTGATTCCTTTGGTGATCTCCAAAGCCTCCAGAGTGATATTTTTATTATAACTCGCCCTCAACATGCTGCTGTCAACCTCAGATTCATTTAGATTGGGTTTTAAAGAAGATTAGAAGAAAATCTATTTTTGTTGGAATTTTGTTATATTTTCTAGTTCGAGGATTGTAACCAGGAAACAGTTCTTGCTGTTATTACCTTTTCAGGGTTTAAAATCGATTATTTGTAATAGATGTAGGAGATAAGGCATGATTTTGAAAATATATCAAATCTCTATTTTGGGTAGAACATAAATAGGCATTTTCCTGAAATATCTGAAAATAGTTAAGGAAGAGATTTGATCATCCTAATCTGTAGGATCTGAATGTAATGGGGAAATTATAAAAGATAGGATGTCATATGGGATAATGGTTGGACATGAAGGGAAGGATGGTATGGGAATATCATCAACTATTGTAAAGATGTTCAACGGGTTGTAAGTGTCATGATATTGTGGTGAAGTGATTCTTGATATAATTTGTCATTTACTTATTTCATACATTGTTTTCTTGCTTTAATGTTTATAAGAAATTTTTTTTAGGATTTTTCATTGAACACCCTTCTCATGCTTAAAACAATATCTATGTTTTCTTCTGAATTTTGAATGTAGAATTCAGATAAGGTATGCTCTCCTTTTAGATTGAATCCTAATCTATTCTTCTCTCCCATCTCACAAATTGTAAAGATCCACTGACATGACTGTCTTTCCTGGTTTTACATGCTCTCGACTATTCATTCATTTAAATCAGCTTTGACCCTTTGACTCCATTAGCTGAATGGCCCTATTCTGTTGTCTCAACCAAAAATTTCAAAAAAAAATTCTATCCTCATAACTACCCTAATATCAAAATCACTAAACAAAGTTAAATCATAAAGAGAGATCCCTCTCTGAGCCTTAGAGGGCTATATCCATGGTTCGAAGCAGTTTTGATGTTGCCTCCAGGATTCTGTCTTCAACCTCGGAATTACGGAGTGCTAACATAGTGGCGACCATACTGGGGAACTCGAACGTAGTTTTAGGTTCCTCACTAACAATTACCAAGTTTAGATCTGGTTGTTGATGGTGGAAAAACTGCCAGACACAAGGAGGTTGAAATCATCCGCTTGGTGACTCCACAGATTTTAGTTGAGCTAAAGACTCCACTGGTAAGAGAATCCAAAATTGTTGTGAACTTATGGTGACTCCATTCTATTGTTGACTGGTTTTCAAAATGAATTCAAGAATACAACGCAGATATTCTCCTTTGGATATATCAAAGATTCTGGATTTTCCAAACCCTATGCCCAACATTGATTGGTTAAAATATTTTCCATTGTTTAAATATAAAAAAGGAGATGATGCTGTCATACATTTATTAAGGTTTCATATGCACATCCGTAGGTTTAAAATCCAATTTCCAGAAGATTTTCTTATGAAAATGTTTGTTGAAAGTTTGGAGGAGAAGGCTAGATCTTTGTATGAAGATATACCAGCTGCCTGTATATGTTATTTAAAGCGCTTTGATACTGTATTTTTTGAGAAGTAAAAAGAAGATTATCCATATTTGTTGCTAGTTAAAAAATGTTGTGATAATTTTAAAATTTTTGTTGAATATATGGAAGATTATTATGATGATGACCAGTTCATGAATGATGAAATACTAGAAGCTTTAGAAGAAAGAAATTTTCAAAAAGTAGATGTCTTGCTTGAATTGTCTTCCTATCAAGAAAAAAGAGACGATGTATGTTGTCCAGAGGTTCATGAAGGTTCACCATAGGAGATAATTATTGCAGTAGGAAGACAAAAAAGGTTATGGAAGAACTTTGGCTTCTTGAACCTGATCAAGTAGAGGACAACAAAAAAAACATACATCAGGTGATCCAAAAGAAGAGGCAACAAAGCTAAATTGTATTGATTCACAAGAACATCTTCAACAAGCAGTGTTTTCTTCAGAGATTAAAGACCAATCAGGTTTGCAAAATGAAAACCAATCAAATTCTCTTTCTAAGTTTTCAGACCTTGAAGAAAATCATAAAAGTTCTCCATCATCAATTTCTTCCTGGGATGTTAATGATGTAGTACAACATATTGTTATAAGTCATGATCCTTCGCCCGAAATAATTGAGAGTTTGCAGCTCCCTTGCAAGCTTCTATGTGACAAAGGGAATGATGAAGAGCACTCAGAGCACTTGATTACAGTTGATAATGAGGAAAACCAATTTTTTTCCTTATTGTTTGAAGAGAATCAGTTTCAACACATAAGCAAAGTAGTACTTTGGGATGAGGTTTGTTTTTATGTTACAAAGTATCTGGAAGCTCTCATGTTTCATGTTTATCTCAATCCTTTGGTCAGTGTATCACAGCCATCAGTAAAGGAAGAATTCACCAGGTTGATCAATAAAGCTATTGAATCCAGTGGAAGAGTCAAGTTTCCATGTTATAAGTTCATTTTCCTACCTACAAAAGTGGAATGAAAATTTCAGTTAATTATTCATTTGCTTGACTGGTTGCATTAAAATTTTATTATTACTTGATATGGTAATCCTTTTATCAGATTAGAGTAGGTAGATGGTGCAAATAAACTTGTTGGGAAAACATCTTTCTATATTTTAGACTCTATTTCTACATTCAGGTTTTCAAGATGGAGCAGTGATATTTAGATAGTTTGTAGTGCATAGTCCAATTGTAGTTTCAGTTCAGATTTATTATATGCAAATAAAATTATTGGGAAAGCATGTGGTCTTCAGTCACTGAGTTGCGGGATAGATCAAGAAATAGGTTGTGGGAAAAAATGGATAAGGCACTGATTTACGAAACCAGAGATCTGAGATTCTTGACACCTCCTCCGGAGATGCCATTCCCAATTGGAGCCGATGTTAGGACCCTATAATATAGTCATCTATTCTCCAGTTATCACTTTGGGAATTGTTCTAATCAGGTTGAATTTTTTTTCATTATGAGGTGATCATATGTAAGGTTTTAATGGTGCTTTGGAGCAAGGGTCTAATGGTACGCCAAATTCCTCAAATCAGATAGTCATCTATTTCTAGTTTTGTCACCTGAAGGGTTGGGATTATGATGCATTCACATGTATTTGTGTAGTCCCTAAAGTGGCTGAATTAGGTGTTATTTATGAATTTGGTTATGTTTTAATTATGGCAGGAAGTTTGAATTTTGGTAGCTAAAGAGTCGAAATCTTATAACTATTAGCTACTGAAATTTAAAGTTTTCGGTAGCTAAAACAGCTTATGTGCACCTATTGCTAGCTGCCAAAAGTCCTGAAAATCTCTAGGGTTTTGAGAGTCATGTCACTTCCATATCAGTGGTGGCACACATGTCATCAATTGAAATTAAGCTGCCAGAACCGCGCCAAGGTACATTCATCTGATTTTCAAAAAGATCATGACTCGTTTATAACTCTGCATCATGCAATCATAACCTAAATCGTGCCAACCTATTTCAATTAATCATGAAAAATGGTCATGATGCCTTCCCACACTTTGAATTGGTCGACAGTCGGTTTCTGTTTGTTTTAAAAGTTAGCCACAAGTGCCCGAAACCTTTATTCTTTAAGTTTACCTTTGTTTCTTGTTGTTCTATGACCTTTCTTATTTATGTTCTACCCCCAATTTCACGCTAAGTTAATTTCATCATTCACCTCTGCATACCCTAACCACTCTGTAACCTGCACATTTAATTCAAAAGTATTTTCGGGTCCTAGTGAAGAAGATGTCAACCAAAGGTGCTTTGTTGAGGAAGGAATTCCAGAACACTTCATATCTTGATGCACACCCTTAGGCTTATGAATTGTTCAAGAAGGTTGGATGCTACAGGTTTTGTCAGAAGTTCCAAGAATACCATCAAGGTATCACATAAGAATTTGAAAAGATTTTTGATGGTTGTAAGGTGCAGCTTAGACCCATGGTAATGCAAATAGATGAGGCTAGCGTTGCAGCAGCTACATAGATGCTTGGTGAAGGAGATAGGTGGTTTAAATCTACCTCATCAAAGAAGTTGATTTCATTTTTTTCCTCAAAGGAGAACATCAAAACATGAAGTGGTAGAAGGATATACCCAGGAGGTATTTCGAGGAGAAATGACAAACATTGTTAAACATGATCCAGGTTTAAATCACTTGTGAGGGGAGATATGGAAGTACCATGCTCTACCTCTTCAGGTTGCTCCTCCACTTCATAGTTAAGCAACCTCTAAACATGCCATTTTATCTTCTCAAGATTTTTACCAAGATGGCTTCTAAAGTTTAGGCCAAAACTCATATAGATAGAAATAGTCTTTTCAATCATGAACTAATCAAGTTGATAGTTTTAGAAGAGCTCAACAGAAGAAGCAAAACTTGGAACTATCTCTTGTTTTGAGTAGAATTTGAGCAATAAATTCATCCAAAGAGAGGAGGAACTCCCTTATAGGAATTGAATTCCCCAAAAACGAGCAAGAGGAAGAGAAGAGCATTGTCTCCTTTGCAAACTATCACCAAGGTTTCTCCCTCAAAATCAAATAAGTTAATGAAAATGTTATAGTTTGGGAAGGAGGCAGAGGATCAAGAGAAAATTGCAGCAACAAATGTTCTAAACCTACCATATTTAGATTCAGATTCAGATCCACTAGCTGCAGAAAAAGAAGCAAAACCATTAGCTACAGAAATGGGAGCAAAGCCATCAGCTGTAGAAACAGAAACCCCTGAAGAAGATGGAACATAATCACAAAAGAAGGTTAGCAGAAAGCCTAAGGTACAAAAGCTGCAAGAGGAAAATGATGAGTTAAAAGTGTTGGAGAGACTTCTGAAGAAGTAAAATGAAACCCTTAAACAATCATATAGCAAAATTAGTTCTGCACTGGATCAGTTAGCCATCAAGTATGAAACAGTAAAGCACAAGAACAAGAGGCTTCGTAAGAATAATATGAAGTTACAGAACATGAACAAAGTTTTGAGATTCAAGCTTATCCACAAGAAGCTAAAACCTCGAGATCACCTCACACTTAATACCTTAGCTCAAGGTGCCCTTGATCTCAGTTGAAGTGGTTATAATAAATGAAGCAGGGTCGAAGGGAAACTCAGCCATTTTTTATTAAATTAAGGAGAAATTACAAATTTTTCCAGCTAAAGACCATTTTAGAATCCCTAATTATCTGCCGAAAATCATGCCCAGAAAATTGGCAGTGAAGCACGCTTTGTTTGACCTCATTATTGTTGAATTCACCATGTATTTCTTTACATTTTTCCTTTAAACATAACTCTTTCTATTCTAGAAAGATGATATATTGAAGGATTATGATAGAATTGCAAAGATTAATGTTTATTACGAAAATTGGCTAAAGATTGTCTTTTATTCCCAACAGGAAACAAATGAAGTGGGAAACCACTATTCGAAAGGAAAAGCTAAAACAGGAGGAACTGATGTTCCTCTAACAAAGGGCCGCATCTAGACAGAAAGGATGAAATCGAAATGCACAGCTAAAGTAAGGCAGGGAACATCACGACTACAACCTAAGAAGACCAAGCATTAGCTAAAAGAAGAAAAGGGAGAAAATCCCTCAGGATCTTTCGATCCTGAGGGATCACTGTTCAAATTCTATCATTGTTTCTTGTATTTTCCGCAGAATTGTTATAAAAGGCAGTGCCTGTAGAAATCGGGGGACAGAATGGTTATTATCGAAACTCCTTTGTAACTCTGTAATTTCTCATTGACTCTCGTGATCAGAGAGCGACTGTTGTAACACTATTATTCTCGATTAATGCATGATCTAGTTGCCGTTCCACTTCTTGATTCTGGAGTAACCCAGTGGTGTTTCACTGGTGGCTAAGGGCCCAGCCCTGGTGGATCCATCTGTTGTTTGTATTATTACCTTTCAATTATCGTTGTGTGACAGTTTGCATTTGTTTTCATCACAGCATTCAAGTTTAATAGTTTACTGTTTAATTGCTTCATAATATTGGTGTGATATATTGGTGAATTGCGTTGTTGTTCCTTTCTAATTTAACAAGAATCTTAATCTTTGTATAACCTATCTTGTTATGCTTTAACAGAGCTACGTTGTTCAGCAGTTTCTGTTCTATTGCAGTCGTTGTTCCAATCCATTTTTTGTTTTGTTCAGTTTGTTGTTCCGTTCAGTTTGTTGTTCAATAGGATTTGCTGTTCAATAGAGTTTTGTTGTTCAATCCCATTAGATAGAAGTGTTGTTCGATTCTAGTAGTCAGAGTTTGTTGTTTCTTTCTATTGCTGTTCAATTCCAGATTTCTGTTCACTTCAATTAATTAGTTTATAGTCTATTTCATTCCTGCAAAGAATTGGTTTTGCTTTTGAGAGATTGCCTAGTTTACTTTCATCAGTAGCATTAGTGATTTAGTTCAATTTCAATTTCCATTTAATTGTTTTTAATGCGAGATCATCAACTGTAAAGGACATCTAGTTATTGCTACCTTCGTTTTTAGATTGATTATATTTTTTTCATTTGATTTCAATTACATCAGTTGCTAAACGAAGGAGTTATCATTATTGCATCCTTGACTGATGATTGCAGAGTGAATGATTGGACTTTAGAGTATTTAATTTCATGTCATTGTTGTTAGATTTCATTTCCAAGCATCCATTTACTCTCGTATTTACAAAACTGTACTACATATTGCAAAGCATTACTCTTAGATTGAATTGTAGCCTCAAATAGAGTACACTCTTGAAATAAAAAATCGTACCTGGATTGATAATTAATGTAGGATAAATAGGCGTTTAAAAGACACCTTTTATACCTCAACATTTTGGCACCATTGTCGGGGAGAGTGTATGCCATTTATAAGGAGTGATGCATATTTGATTTTTTTCTACTAGGGAAGAACTGGGTATTAAAAACGAAAGGTAAGAACCTGCGTACCGAACAAGGAACATACTTTAGTAAGGAATTGAGTAAAAAGTTTTAGGTAGGAAGGAATGCTTGTGTTTTTTGAATGAATAGAAAACCTAAACAGAACAAAATTGCTCCTAAACCTGAAAAACCTAAGGGACCGGTGACCCTTGGGCAAACAACTTTCATCGACGAAATCCTAAAGAAAGTCGAATCTCAGCCATCAGTAGGACCTAGAAAAGTTACTTCTAGACAACCTACCAGTTCCCTTCGGGTAACAGAATCACCATCTGTAGCATTTGCTGAGGTACATAGCCAAACAGAATTAATTAAGATTCCCAAGAAATTGAGAATTCTCGCCTAATTTCTCTGCAAGAAGGGAACTCTAGTAATCTCCACGAAGGAGGAGGAGAAATAGGGGAAACAGAAGAACCAAAATCTCCTCTTGAAGTAATCCAAACAGTGAGCAGCCCAGATAAGGGAAGTGTTGTCAACATCATTCAAAACAAAGCTAAAGGACCTGAATCTCCTCAGATAGTAGGTCAGCAAGGAACACTCATTATTCCAGATCAAGGGAGTGTTGTCAAGGTCATTCCTATTCCTTCTAGTCAGCCTAAGAATAATTCCCTAGAAATCCCAGAAGGATGTTGGCACATATTTGATCAAATGGCCTAGAACCAGAACCAACAAACCCCTCAAACTTCCACACTGCAATATCCCATTGTGGAAACTGCAGTTAATGCACCTATGAAGGCCATTCCCCTCCAATACATTCCTACATTTCATGGTTTAACATTAGAATATCTAGATGCATTTCTGTTTGAATTTGATGTGTTATGTCGAGGGTATTACTATACCACCGACCCCCAAAAGCTAAAATTATTTCTTTCCGCATTAAAAGGAGTAACTTTACGATGGTTTATGGGGTTAGGTGGAGGTGTTATAAATGATTGGGACCAGATGAAAGATGCGTTTCTAAAGAAATATCAAGATTATTGTAGGTCTAGGGAATTAAAAGACGAAATATTTCAGATGACAGCAAAACCTAATAAAACACTTGAGGAATATGTAGAACGCTTTCAATACAACCTCCAGAGATCACCTTATGCATCTTTACCCTTACCTGATAATGTGTTAAAAACTACATTACTTAAAGGAATGAAGGAACAATGGGTTGAAACATTAAACATCATGGGAAAAGGTGATATATATCAGGAAAATTTTTCTGACATCGTTGATTTATGTATCAGGAGTTCGAGAGGCAGCACAAGGCTAAAGTTAGTAGAACATGATATGATCACAAGGGATAGTAAGACCTTTGTATAACGCGCGTAGAAATTGGAAATCTACTAGAAGATTTTAAAACTGATATTCTACGGACTCTGACAACGCGGTTCAACATTATGCAAGCCAAACAAAAGCAAGCAGAAGCAGAACAAAATTTGGCAATATTCTGCCCTAAAGGTAGAAAGAAACACAACCATAAAGAGTGCCTGGTGGATATAGTCAAAGTCTGTGCTATCTGCACAAAAGATCACTCCATAGAAGGTTGCCCCTTGCTCCCTGGATTGAAAGCAGTCTACAAGGAGGCAGAAGAAGAATCGAAATTGGTATGCCTACTCAATCAACGCCGACAATGGCAGCCACGACAAACAGGTATGCCAATTGATCCATCCTCTTCTTTTCAATCTCCTCAGTATAATGCTCAGCAATATAATGGAATGTGGCAAAATCAACCACCTTTCCCCAATTGGTCACAACAGCCATTTCCTACATCACCATGGCCAAATCAAACAAATCAAATCAATTGGCCAAACTTTCCTTACTGTCCACCATTTTCGAAAAATAATACTTATCCAACACAACGGTCCCCCTCCACCTCGCAGAGTTAGACCTAGCAGTCGAACTGGAAAAGACTGATAAATCAGCCAGCTGGAACGATCCCCATCGCTCAACCTACACTTCTAGCACCTTATACATTGCCACAAAACCCCCAGACCAACGTGAGACCGCAACTCCCAGCCCAACCCAACCCAAACCCTAATAATAGGTTGGTTTAGTCTGTTCAAATAATGAAACCACCAGAACTAGAAACTGAATTAAGGGAGTGCAATGACCTTCAAATAAGATCTGGGTGCATAATAGAAACAGAGGGAGACAAAAATGGTCAATTTGAAGACCCGTTACCCGCAGAAAAAACAGTGCACAAGGAGAATGTGGTCAAAAAACAAACTCAGGAGCAAGCAACCACCTCTTCTTCATCATTCCCAGAACGAATAATCATACCTCGCCCAATAGAATATCCTGATTTTGATCTTCTGGGAGAGCTGAAAAATTTGTGTATAAAAATCCCTCTCCTCCAAGCTATCCAAGACATCCCTATTTATGCAAAAACCATCAAAGAACTATGTATAAGGAAGCCCAAGAGGAGAACAACAACTAACCCAATTGTCCAAGTAGTCGACACTCTATCTGACTTATTATCAGGAATGGAAACACCTATAAAGTATGAGGACCCAGGATATCCTATAGTGACAGTGCAAATCAATGGAAAATCATTTCCAAATGCCCTAGTTGATTTGGGAGCTACAATTAATATTCTAACAACCACCAATTGTCAAAAACTTGGCATTACATCATTAGACCCAACAAAAACCCTATTAGAATTGGCTGACCGATCGGTAGTCTAGCCAGAAGGCACATTACATGATGTAATGGTATCTGTAGACTCCTGGGAGTACCCTGCTGACTTCCTGATTATCAACCCCAAAAACCGGCTAGATGGACACCCATTGATCCTAGGAAGACCTTGGTTGGAAACTGTCGATGCTTACATTGTGGCAGCATGACTATAACTAGAGGGAACTATGTGAAGAATCTAGATTTATATCCCCCAGCCCAACCAAGCCTATCAATAATAAAAACAAGGAACCAACCTGTATCATACCTCATGGAAAACATTAGATCACCATTAACCATAGAAGATGCCCTCGACTTTAAAGACCAAACAAAGGATGACATTATTAACAGTTTCATCAATAAACCAAAAATCAAATCCCATTTGCAATGTCACATGATCAAGGCAACATTTGATAATCAAGAAGAAGAATATCCCCTGAAAGACATTCATGATCAATCAATACCCACCACGTCTGTTTACAATAGCAAAATTATAGAAATTGAGCCAGGAAAAACCTTAAACATTAACAAAAACTTGACTGCTGAACAAGAAAAGAAGACGGTCCAACTATTAAAAAAATATAAGGGATATTTTGCATGGGATTATCCAGACATGAAGGGAATTGACCCCCAGTTATGTACACACCACATTTATACAGAAAAAGATGCTAGACCCATTTTCCAACCCCAACGAAGATTAAACCCTCATCTTAAAGATATTGTAAAAGCTAAATTACAAAAATTGTTGGATGTCAACTTTATATACCCAATATCTGATAGTAAGTGGGTCTCTCCATTAGTAGTGGTGCCAAAGAAGAATGGAAAGTGGAGGATATGTGTAGACTACAGAGAACTAAACAAACCAACCCAGAAAGACCACTTTCCCCTTCCTTTCATCGACCAGGTATTAGACACATTAGCAGGAAAGAAATTCTTTTCTTTCCTAGATGGCTTCAGTGGATACAATCAAATTCAGATTGCCCCTGAAGACCAAGAAAAAACTACTTTTACCTGTCCTTGGGGGACATTTCTTACAGATTTTTACCCTTTGGCCTATGCAATGCCCCTGCTACATTTCAGAGGGCCATTCTTAGCATCTTTTCAGATTTAATAAATAAAGGGCTCAAAGTATATATGTGATTTCACACCTTATGGAGATGATTTTGAGCCAGCGTTAGAAACTTTGGAAAAGGTGTTACAAAGATGTATTGAAACCAGGCTCTGCTTAAGCCATGAAAAGTGTCACATGATGATGACCAAGGGACTCATCCTTGGTCATTATATCTCAGCAGCTGGAATACAAGTAGATCTAGCTAAAATTCAGACAATTTTGTTAATACCTACTTCTACCACACAAACAGAGGTACATAGCTTTCTCAGATTTTCTGGTTATTATAGAAGATTTATAGAGCATTATTCTCGAGTAGCTGCACCTTTATATGCATTAACAGGGAACATTGATTTTATTTGGACAGATAAATGTGACCATGCTTTTGAGGATCTCAAAAATCTTTTATCAACAGCCCTAGTGCTAAGAGGCCCAAATTGGGATTTTCCATTTCAAATTTCATCTGATGCCTCAGACACAGCTATTGGAGCAGTCCTTGGGTAGGAAGAAGATAAAAAACCATATGCAATTTATCATATTAGCAAAAATCTATCTCTTGCTGAATTAAATTATACTTTGACTGAGAAAGAATTTTCAGCTGTAATACATGCTGTAAATAAATTTAGACATTATATAACTGGGTATCCTGTAGTTTTATATACAGATCACTCTGCCATAAAATTTTTAGCAAATAAACCTGTTACAAATGGTAGAGTAACAAGATGGTTGATTCTATTGCAGGAGTTCCATATCACAATAAAGGATCGACCTGGAAAAGAGAACCCTGTAGCTGATTTTCTGCCATGGATGCCAAAACCAACAGATGCAGCAACAGTCGAGGATCACTTTCCAGATGAACATTTTTTCACTGTTACTGCTAGAACCCCATGGTATGTTGATATTGCAAATTATTTAGCAATAGGTAAATTACCCAATTAGCATCTAACGCCTAATGAACGAAAATAGATAGTATAACGTAGTACCTGATTCTCTTGGATTGGGGGCTACCTGTTTCATACAGGAGTGGATATGCACATCAGGAGATGCATCTGAGAGGACGAAATATTTGATATTCTAAAAGCATGCCACGATGGGCCCTGTGGTGGACATTTTGCAGTTCGCAGGACTGGTCACAAAGTTTTACAAACAGGCTATCACTGGCCTACAATTTTTAAAGACGCTAAAAATTTTGTACAGGCCCGTGATAGTTGTCAAAGGACAGGTCACCCTGGACAGTCTGATGAAATGCCTTTGAATCCACAATTAGTAATTAAGCCATTCGAACGTCGGGTGCTCTATTTTGTTGGTCCTATCAACCTGCCATCAAATCAGAAAACATACATACTAGTTGCAACAGAGTATGTTACTAAATGGGTTGAGGCATAAGCACTTTCAAGAGCTACAGAGGACTCTGTAATACAATTCCTTTTCCACATATTTGTGCAATACAACCTCCCAAGGGACGTAATTACAGATGGAGGACTGCAATTTGTATGTAACAAAATCGCTGCAACATTAGAAAATTATCACATTTAGCAAAAAATCACAACCCCATACCACCCACAAGAAAATGGCCAGGTAGAGAGCACGAATAAAGTGATAGAATCTATACTTAAAAAAATAGCTGCATCACATAGACGTGACTGGGCTTATAGATTGCTAGAAGCCTTGTGGGCGTACCGAACAACATGGAGAAATACCACTGGGTATTCACCATATCAATTGGTATTTGGAAAAAAACCCATCTTTCCAATAGAATTTGAAATTCAGACATTAAGAACAGCCCAGTAGGTGGGTTTAGACTTAAATGAAGCTCAGGTCAGAAGATTACAGCAAGTCAATGAGTTAGATGAAATTAGGCTCTCAGCTCTTTAGCATACTACATTAATTCAACAGTAGAGAGAAAAATGGCACGACGCCCTCATTAAATAGAAAATCTTCCATGAAGGAGATTGGGCACTCCTATATGACTCCAGGTTTCAGGATTTCCCAGGGAAACTCCAAACACGATGGCTTGGACCCTATGAGATACAAAAAGTACATGACAATGGCACCATCACATTAACTACCATTGATGGATCTGGACACTCTTTCAAAGTAAACGGACATCGAGTATGACTTTACCATAAACCGCTTAATCGAGAATCCTTTTACCAGCAATTACAGGAATATTCTACCATGCAGATTCTTTCTAAGGGAGATAACTCCTCCTCAGTACCCATTCATTGAATAATTCTTTTATTTTGAAACTTGTACATAAGCTTTTCTTTTTACTTTGCTTGTTTTTTTGTATAGAGTTTATTTCTCAAGATGTTCCTTTTAAGGAACAGCTGTTGTTCCTCAGTAGTTCCTCTTAAGAAATAGCGTGTTGTGTGTTTCTTATTGCTATTCCTTTAGAAAGAAACAACATTTTTTGCCGTGTGTATATGTTGTTCCTTTCCAAAGAAACAACAATTTTTGCAGTGTATTTTTGTTGTTCCTTTTTTTCCGAGTGTTTTGTTGTTCCTTTCCAAAGGAACAACAATTTTTGCCACGCGTTTTCACTGTTCCTTCCCAAAGGAACAACAGTTTTTCTGCCCTTTTTTTTTTTTGCTGTTCCTTTCGAAAGGAACAACATTTTTCCCGCTTGTTTTTGTTGTTACTTTCCAAAGGAACAACATTTTTCACAAATTGTTCTTGTTGTTCCTTTCTAAAGGAACAACAGTTTTGCTGCCTATTTTTTATGTTCCTTTCCAAAGGAACAACATTTCTTCTACCTGTTTTTTTTGTTCCTTTCGAAAGGAACATCATTTCTTCCGCTTGTTTTTGTTGTTCCTTTCCAAAGGAATAGCAGTTTTTGCCGATTGTTTTTGTTGTTCCTTTCGAAAGGAACAACATTTTTACTGATTGTTTTTTTTGTTCCTTTCCAAAGGAACAACATTTTTTTTTATTGTTTTTGCTGTTCCTTTCGAAAGGAACACATTTTCGTAGATTGTTTTTGCTGTTCCTTTTAAGGAACAACAGCTGTTCCATCTAAGGAACAACACTTTTTGAGTGCATTTTTCTTGTTTTAGAACAACATTTTGAGGATTTTTTGTGAATTCTTCATGATGTTTTTAAAAGGAAAACATACAACTTATATAAGAACACACAAATTAGAAGTTTCTGGAATCAACAAATCAAAAGAAATTGTCATTTTTAAGAAATTGTTTTGTAATGATAAGAAAAAAGTAAAGGACACAACCATCTATATCACTTTGATGTCTTTATGTCCACTAAAATTAATATGATCGGTTACCTTTATCATGTTGGTTCCTCCCTAAATCTTCATAACTCTTTTTTTATTGTTATTTATTGAATAATAATAAGGGAATATTTTCTCTATTGAGATATTCAGACTTCTTCCACCATCCCTACTCTTAAGGAGTGTTGAGCCATCCTCTATATATAAGTAGGGAAGTGATATAAGAAAAAGAAAAGAAAAATCTCTATATATTACTACTAACAATACTATTATATGGCAGATGGAGGATAGGGGGTCTCATCAAGAGCCAGCCTGCCATGATCATAAGGAAGCAGTGAAGTGCATTCCCACTATGACCACTACACCAAGGATATGATCCAATGGACAACTCACCAAAAAAAAAAAAAAAGTCCTTGGAATAGGAGGTCTCATCACGAGCCGGCCTATCCACCGTTCACTCCTTCCTGGTGAATAGCATTATGATTCATCTGGTTCCCAAGCCAGCACAGTGGCCTCCATTATGACATCACACAGCACTTCCCTAGGCATAAATAATGGATAATGATTCCTAGGGTGAGAAAGAAACTTTTTCAAGGTTATAGACACCTGTGGGCAACAGAGATTTGCTGATGGCATTGGAGTCATATTTTTTACAAATCAATAGTAATGTTAAACCCTTTTCTTATATCTTTATCTAATATCAAATGAGAATATGATCTTAAACCCTTTTCTTGGAACCTATTATGCATGAAATTTATTTATAAATCGATCATAATAATTTATGTGGATAATGACCGCATAAGTACTTTTTTTACATCAGCTGTCCTATTCCCTTATGTTCAAAATCATTACATAATGTTTCCATATCTACTCACGATTTCAAAATATGCATCGATTTCAGTAATGTGATAATTTGTTGATCATATCATAAGTATGTATGCCTTTCAATGTTGTACAATTGCTATGTAATACATTGCTCTCCTATTCGACGGTCGAGGATGACCTATTATCTTTCAGGGGGCGGGCGCGGACTCCTTTTAATGCATGCATGTGAATTGAATCCCTATGTTCATCAAATTCTCAGAAACAACAAGAGTTTAACAGTATTGTGCCGATATACACAAGGTGTTGTTCCAATACATTTCTGTGTATTTGCGAAGAATTAACAGTGTGCAGACATAATGGGAGGACAAGCAATACGTAGTGAGCCACAGATGCTAGCAGTTTCCAACACTGCATGGGAAATTCTAGAGAGAATAGGATGGATTACCTACCTCACACGACTGCAGCAACCACATGAAACGGTAGCGATTGAATTTTTGCAGAACTTGCAGGAAGGCTATTCCATGGTTAGAGATAAGAAAATAGCAGAAACATATGCAATAATCACTGAGGTATCTAGTCTGCCAGTGGAAGGACCCACATGGACCCATAAAAAAGTGAAACTCCAAGAAGCCATGAATATTTTTCAGGATGAAGGGCAGACCTTGGTCGTCAAAGGGAAGGGAGTTTAGCCGGCAACTTTGGGAGAACCATGGACAGAACTGGCGCAAGTAGTACAGAGCTACATCACATGCGATGGAAGAAAGGATGTGGTAAGACCACACCACCTTAAGTTATTAGCAGTATTAAAACAAAAAAGTACTATAAACCTGCCTGCATATTTAAATTTCTTATTGCATGATGCTTCCTAGAGCATAAGAAAGTCTCGTCATATAGCATCGGTGGTAAGCCATCATTGTTTAATCTGATTGATAGTAAGTTACAGTCTTTCCCAGCAGCATACTAGTTGGGAAGAATTGATATTCTCAATTGATAGAGGAACAACTCTACCAGCCACAAAATGTAAAAGATTTGCTAGCACAACAACAAAACCTTTAAAGCGCAGACAGTCCTCCAGGATTAGGAGAAGTAGGGGAATGATAGGAAGCCTTCAGGGTAGTAGCAACCAACCCTTAGAATTGCCCAGTTCGGAAGATGAACAACCCCTGCAACTCGAAGAAGGAAGTCATCACACTGATGAAGAAGAAGGAAATTAGGAAGAAGAAGAAAGTCACCACACCAGTGGAGAAGAAGGAAGTCATCACACTGGTGAAGAAGAAGGAAGTCACCATACCAGTGAAGAAGAAAGAAGTCACCACACCGGTGAGGAGGAAGAAAGTAATCACACCAGTGAAAATTAAGGAGAGGAAGCAGAACCTCCTGAAACTTCCATTGCAAGCCCACCATAGAGTCCATTACAAGAGGACCAATTGGCCCAAATTCTGGCCAATATGAGTGAATATACAACCTCACAATCTGCTTAACCTCAACATTGAGATAGACCAATTGCAGGAACAAGTTGTTATCAACAAATATATGGCCGTAAAAATTCTTGAGGAAGAAAACCCTCAGGGAATAGCAGAACCAACTAGGGTTACTTCCCCCAAGGAATATGGCCAGGAGCATGTAAACACTAAAGAAGTGTTCCAAGCAGAAAACATAGATGCAAGCCTGGGCGAAGGCACGACAGCTAAAAAAAAAACCCTAGATGAGCAACCAAGTACAGAAAAAGGAACAGTTGTTCCTTCCAAGAATAAGAAGAAGACAAATGAACTTGGGAAGCTGTGGAGGGAACGAAAAAATCTCCAAAAGCTAGTAAAACAACTTGGGCAAAGGATTAGGGTGCTAAAATAGGGGAAAGTCTCTAAAAGAACCTTGAAAATTAAGAATGCAACTATCCAAATAGAACCCCACAATACAAGGGCCATGGAGACTCAAACGGATCCCACACTCATTCACGATGACGAAGAACAACAGGAAGTTTCTATTGACATTGTTGCCCAAATTAAGAATGTACAGGTCTGTGAAAAATATGTTCAGATCGAGGTACTGTCCTCTAGCAATATGGCCGACAAATAGACACAGACTGTAGGCATTCGACATTGTAATAAGGACACCTAGATCGATTTCCAACATAAAAACATTTTGTTAATAGACCCTACTATAGCAAAACTCCAAGAAGAGCTGGCACAGGCTCAACAGGCTAGAGAAAAGCTTGAAGAAGAGACTCTTCCCAAAAAGAAATATTAATAGTTACAGCAGCAACTAAAGGACATCGGTGCATCAAAGGCTGAAGCCTACGATAAGTGTTGGAAGGCAGAAGAGAAAATTGAAGAGGTAAAGAGTAGATTAAAAATGGTCCGGAATAAAATGGATACTCTCTGCTCCTTATACACAGATGTTCTAGCATGTAGATGCCCTACCAAAAATTATGCTTTGTTTTTAGTAGAAAGATATTTACAGTTAAAAATTAAAGTTGTTAGGGTAGGAAAAACTATAGAATTAAACACTGTAGATGATTTTATAAGTTGCTGCAAACTATATGGAGTAAAAGTCCAGCGTCTGCTCTGTGAGTTATATTTGCACAATTTTATATTAGCTGGGGAAATGGAGACAAATTCGAGCCCTTTTGTGGGCGATATCCAATTTCAAGCATTTATTTCATTTTTTTTCAACCAGCTGAAATGGCTCAAGGCCTATAATAATTTTCAGAGGTAAGAAAATGAGTTAGACCTTTGGGTTAGGAGTGAACCAAGACACCCATTACAACTATGGGCTAGGCATAAGAGTCTAATGAAAAAGGAGGGTGTGATCCAGACATTGGGACCCGTCCACAAAGCAATTGTATTGGATGGGGTAGAATATTTTCTATCTATCAGAAACCATGCCTATATAGCAGCTAAAGTCCGATGGAATATTTCCAATTGGAATGTTCAAGATAGAGAGCCATTTAATTATAGAAATTTTGGATTAGCTGTTGACCGCTTGATTCTCTATAATAACCTCATCTTGAGGGAAGGCCCATATTGGCTAGGCTGTAGGTTTTGAAGTCCCATTATATGGTATCCTACAACAGACTATAAATCCAAATATGAATTACCTGAAGGACAGACAGGGCACATATTTGAAGCTTTAGCTGCAAATCATGGTTTTAGACCTCTTAATGAAAAACCCTCTCCAGCCTATTCCCTAACTGCTTTACATGTAAACTATGGTTTTCATGAGGACATGAAAAAGGGTAAGCAGGGGGGTATGTTGAGAATTGGAAAATGTATGAATTCACCATGTATTTCTTTACCTTTTTCCTTTAAACATAACTCTTTCTATTCTAGAAAGATGATATATTGAATGATTATGATAGAATTGCAAAGATTAATGTTTATTGTGAAAATTGGCTAAAGATTGTCTTTTATTACCAACAGGAAACAAATGAAGTGGGAAACCACCATTCGAAAGGCAAAGCTAAAATAGGAGTAACTGCTATTCCTCCAGCAAAGAGTCGTACCCAGACAGAAAGGATGAAATCAGAACGCACAGCTAAAGTAAGGCAGGGAACAACACAGCTACAACCTAAGAAGACCAAGCATTAGCTAAAAGAAGAAAAGGGAGTGAATCCCTCAGTATCTTTCGATCCTAAGGGATCATTGTTCAAATTATATCGTTGTTTCTTATATTTTCCACCGAATTGTTATAAAAGGCAGTGCTTGTAGAAATCGGGGGACAAAATGGTTATTATCGAAACTCCTTTGTAACTCTGTAATTTCTCATTGACTCTCGCGATCAGAGAGCGACTGTTGTAACGCTATTATTCTCGATTAATACATGATCTAGTTTCCGTTCCATTTCTTGATTCTGGAGTAACCCAACGGTGTTTCACTGGTGGCTAAGGGCCCGACCCTGGTGCATCCATCTGTTGTTTGTATTATTATCTTTCAATTATCGTTGTGTGACGGTTTGCATTTTTTTTCATCACAGCTTTAAAGTTTAATAGTTTACTGTTTAATTGCTTCATAATATTGGTGTGATATATTGGTGAATTGCATTGTCGTTCCTTTCTAATTTGACAAGAATCTTAATCTCTGTATAACCTATCTTGTTATGCTTTAAGAGAGCTATGCTATTCAACAGTTTCTGTTCTATTGCAGTCGTTGTTCCAATCCATTTGTTGTTCCATTCAGTTTGTTGTTCTGTTCAGTTTGTTGTTCAATAGGATTTGTTGTTCAATAGAGTTTTGTTGTTCAATCCCATTATATAGAAGTGTTATTCAATTCCAGTAGTTAGAGTTTGTTGTTTCTTTCTATTGATGTTCAATTGCATATTGTTGTTCACTTCAGTTAATTAGTTTACAGTTTATTTCATTCCTGCAAAGAATTGGTTTTGCTTTTGAGAGATTGCCTAGTTTACTTTCATCAGTAGCATTAGTGATTTAGTTCAATTTCAATTTCCATTTAATTGTTTTTAATGCGAGATCATCAACTGTAAAGGACATTTTTTTATTGCTACCTTCGTTCTCAGATTGATTATCTTGTTTTCATTTGATTTCAATTACATCAGTTGCTAAAGGAAGGAGTTATCATTACTGCATCCTTGACTGATGATTGCAGAGTGAATGACTGGAATTCAGAGTATTTAATTTCATGTCATTGTAGTTAGATTTCATTTCCAAGCATCCGTTTACTCTTGTTTTTACAACACTGTACTACATATTGCAAAGCATTACTCTTAGATTGAATTGCAGCCTCAAACAGAGTACACTCTTGAAATAAAAAATCGTGCCTGGATTGATAATTAATGTAGGATAAATAGGCGTTTAAAAGACACCTTTTATACCTCAACAATTATCTACCGAAAGTTCTATTATATATAGAAAGCACCAAATCTCCTCAAATAAAGGCAAATTTATTCCTTCAGTGATCTTAAAAGCCTCCAGAGTGATCTTCTAATTATAACTCGCCCTCAATATGTTGTTGTCAACCTCAGATTCAATCAAATTGGGTTTTAAAGAAGATCAAAAGAAAATCTATTTTTGTTGGAATTTTGTTATATTTTCCAGTTCGAGGATTGTAAATAGAAAATAGTTCTTGTTGTTTTTACCTTTTCAGGGTTTAAAATTGAATATTTTGTAATAGATGTAGGAGATAGGGCATGATTTTGAAAAGAGATCAAATCTCTATTTTGGGTAGAACATAAATAGGAATTTTCCTGAAATATCTTAAAATAGTTAAGGAAGATATTTGATCATCCTAATCTGTAGGATCTGAATGTAATGGGGAAATTATAAATTATATGATGTCATATGTGATAATGGTTGGACCTGAAGGGAAGGATGGTATGGGAATATCATCAACTATTGTAAAGATGTTCAATGTGTTGTAAGTGACTTTTTCTTGGATGAATGAAAAGACCTTCTGTTTCCATATTCTTGTGTCATGATAATGTGGTGAAGTTATTCTGGATGTAATTTTTCATCTACTTGTTTCATACATTGTTTTCTTGCTTTATTTTTTATAAGAAAATTTTGTTTAGGATTGGTCATTGGACACCCTTCTCAGGCTTAAAACAATATCTATGTTTTCTTCTGAAGTTTGAATGTAGAATTCAAATAAGGTCTGCTCTGGGTTTAGATTGAATCCTAATCTATTCTTCTCTGCCATCTCATAAATTGTAAATACCCACTAACATGAATGTCTTTCCTAGTTACACATGATCTCAGCTACTCATTCATCTAAATAATATTTGACCCTTTGACTCCATTAGCCCAATGGCCCTCTTCTGTTGTCTCAACCAAAATTTCAACAAACCTTTCTATCCTCATAACTAGCCTAATATCATAATCACTAAAAAAAGTTAAATCATAAAGAGAGATCCGTCTCTGAGCCATGGAGGGCTAGATCCTTGGTTCGAAGCGGTTTTGATGTTGCCTCCTAGATTCTGTCTTCAACCTCGGAATTACGGAGCACTAACATGGTCTACGGTGTTCTTGACACCTATAAGGAGTTGTCATCCCCAATTGGAGCCAATGTTAGTGTCAGTCTATACACCCTGTCACCAGTGATCAAATGGGCTCTTATCATGTCTTGTTGGGGTCTCATAGTTAATTTTTTTTCATTTCATTAGGTTTTTAAGTAAAAAATTTTCCATTGGACATTAGGTCTAGGGCTATTTCCACTCCTTCTGAAATTTTCACATGCTGGTCCTTGTCATCACTCAGATGAGTGTATCATCATTCAAAGATCATAATTTTCATTCGAGTCATCACCATCATGATTTCATTCAGTTCAATGTCTCAATTAGGTCATTAGGGTTTCAAGATCACCAAATCTCTCATTTCATGCATAAAATTCGAAAATTGGAGGAGTGGTAATAGGCAAGTTTTTTATTAAAGTTTGATTTCAAAATGTAACTTATTGTTTCTATTTTGTAATAAGTTACTAAGTTCTAAAGTTTCAATTAAATTTTCTAAGGATACAAGGTTCTAAAAAAAGGGTGAGATTCATGAGGTGGGCCATCATACCTCATTGATGAAATGACTCCAAAGAAAGCTTTAAAAGGAAAAAGAGAAAATCATTTGCACTCTTATATCCTCCTACCATCGAACTCCCCTCTTCCATTAGCAAGAAACATCGGTTCTCTACCTCTCATTGGTAAAAATTTGCAGGAGTTGTGCACAAGAACACTACACTTCACTGTGCATCTAGCCAGTGTTTTGCAGAAATGATTATTAGCAATCAAGTTTGTTTTTGAAGGCTTCACTTCAGCCATTACAACCTCCATTATCTTCCAGAAGTAAGTCAAAGCCTTCCATCTCCTGCTTTGCACTATTTGCCAAGAAAATTTAATCAAAAAATTATTCTCCTAAGGTTTGATTAGACTTCATGGTTTTGGTTTCCAAATGCTAAATTTCTACATAAAACACTTGTTTTCTTGCCCCTACACCTCTATTTATAGTTGATATACCACTTCCATACACTACACAACCTCATTTCCTTCAGTTCTATCATTTTCTCCATAAACCCTAGTCTACCCTATGTCCTTCTAGGGTTGGACTGTATTTTGTTCTTTCCCACGCCCTCCCCTCACATATTTCCTAAATTTACATTTTCCCATACTCATTAACATCACTCCCTACCCTCCAAAATTTTCTCAAAATTTTAGGAAACTCCCAAACCCATATTATCACTTCATCCACTCATAGCTACAAAATCCATGGTTTTGCTTGCCTTCCACCTAGGGTTTGAAAGTATGGAAACTGACTCATCATCATCATAGAAAAGGAAGTATAAAAAAGGGGGAAAATATTGAGGTTTAAGCCCTCCAATTGCAATGAAGTCACTTCCTCTCCATTTATCAGGAAGTGCTTTGAATATGTGCATTGCTTAGGGTTTTGTCAAAGGGTGTAGGAAGTGGGCTATCATGAGCAGCTCACAGGTATCTTTTCCATTACTTTGAAAGGATAAAAGGCTACTATTGCATGGATTGATTTCATATTTTTCAGTATATGCTACAGGAATACCAAATCATGGTGAGAATTGGTTCAAAGGCATGAAACTTGACCTTGAATAATACAAGCCCTACTTGTAATCACAGTATAAAGGAGCTCATTCACATGTTTTACCATTTAGATATTTGCTGGAAAGATATACACCATTAATGAAGGTTGTCATGAAGTTCTTTACATGCGAGGGAATATTTTCAAGGATGTATCAATACCACATTAGATTACCCATGCTCTTCATGGCTACTAAATCTCTCAATTTGTGCAATTTATTGTATAGGAGCATGATTAAAATGTCTGAAAGGGTGTAAGTGAAAGGTATAGAACATTATCCTAGTTTTTTTCATCATAGTTTGGTAAAGGTTATAATTCTCCATCAGTTAGCAGAAAATAATATGACATGGGATTCCTTCATTGAGGGAGCTTATCAAATGCCCATAATTAGTACACCAAGCCAGCAGCAAACCATGTCACCTACCATGTAGGAGGTGGGTTCATCAAACAGGGTGGAAGCTCAGTCACCCAAAGAATTAGTGACAAAGAAACCTAGGGTTGAGATCACTCAAACATGTCAGAGAGGCAGAAGGATTTTGTTTGCTCCTAAAATTGAGGAAGGGGCCAAGCCCACATCAGTAGAGCAAGGAACACCATTACAACATGAGACATCTATGCGTGATCAGGAGCATGAATTTGACATAGTAGACTTGGAGGCCAGTGAAGAACATGAAAACCTAGAGAGGATCATCAAATACAAAGATGCACAGATCAAAGAAATCCAAGACAACTTGGCAAGTGCTAATTTCATCATTTCCTTCCTAGAGCAAGAAAACAATTAGTTGAAGGAAAAACAATTGGTTTTAGAGAATAGTTAGTTTGAAACTAGTAAGCATGATGTGAAAGGAAAATCAGTGGATGTCAATGAAGAGTTAGAGAAGCATGAAGAGCAGGTGACAAGGAAAAGGCCAAGGACCATGGGTATCAAAAGATAAGGGAAGAGAGAAAATCCATCAAATGAAGAGTTGAATTTTGAAAATAGGATGGCCATGGAAATCAATGAAAATAAGGATTTTTGGATTGAGAAAGTCAATATTCATTTGGAGAAGCTCCTTGACAAGGCCAACAGGGACAATAAGATGCAAAAACACATGGATAACCAGTATTATGCAATAAATCATATTTGCAATGTCAAAGTCAAACAATTGCAAGAAAAGCTAGAGGAAACCCTAAAAAGTCAAAAGGAGAATGAAAACTTGGACCTACTTATTGATGCTTCCCTAGTGGCATAATACACCTTGTCAGGCATCTCTAGACCAAATCTAAGAATATTTGGAAAAAAAAATTCATTTTGGTGAAATTTGCTACATTTTTGGGAAATTTGGCAATTTTGGCTATGTCCAGAAGTGCAGCGAGCTCACGTTGCGCTTCTTCCTTGGGCCTCCAAATGGAAAAAGAATATACATTTTTAAATTTTGGTGGCCTCCTCTCCAAACCCATTTCCTCAATTTTCTGGTCCAGGGCACAAATTTTGAGAAAAATCTAGAAAAGATGCCAAAAAACATTTCGCTACCTCTCTTTTTCACTTTTGCTGCGCACCTGAAGACACCTTGGGAGAATGAATATATCTCAGACTAGAAAGGGTCATTTTGCATGCTTAAATACTCTAAATACAATTAAAATCTCCAAGCTTTCCAGAACAGGTCTTAGTTTTGGATTTGGACTTTAGGAAGGCACCCAAAAGTGGCCACGGCCAAGAGCTCGCCACGCATCTGCAAATTACTAATAAAGTTTCATGAAATTTCACTGTGTAAATTTTGGCAATTCACAGTTTGACTTTGGTAAAAATCAAGGGGTAAAATTAACTGTAAATGGGTTCAATTAGGGTTTCTTAGGTGTTTTATCCTCCATTTAATGCTTTGAGGAAATGTCTCATGATTGTTAAAAAATGAAGGAAATGGTTGGGTAACCTCCCTTGTATGTAGAATACATTGGATAGGCGCATGAATTTGGTTTTTCTTGCTGGAAATTTGACCTCAAAGGGGGGATTTCGACCTCAGTGACTAAATGAGGTACTTTGTAACCATTTTGAAAGGTTGAATGTTGTGGAATTGAGTCTTCTGGATACTAGTGTACTTGTGAATTTGGCAGGAAGTAATAGATATAATTTGTAGCTATTGTAGTGGGATACCTGTGGTATGTGATTTATCAGTGTTTTTCCTTCTGTGATCATATGTTTGAATGTATTGTACCTTCCATTTCCATTTCCATGCTTCATGTGTTTGTTTCCTAAGATAATAAACATAATTCATTGATACAATGCTCTGTTTTGGAGAAGCATTCACACTTTTGTTCATATTCTTCTGATATAAATGAATTCATGAGATTCATGCTCATTTTGAAACCTTACCAATCTACCCGATACACAAAGACATCTCTAAAGTGCTAAATTTTGTGCCTACCTTGCCCATAGGGGATTCACTAGGGAGGAAATACCATACCACGTGGGTTCATATTAGGGGATATATATTGACGAAAAATTGACTTCATATATTGGGGGATATATAGGAGGTAAAGGGTTTTTATATTGGTAGGTATAAAAAATGGAGCTCAAAGTTAATGAAAAAATATAAATGGGTATAAAAAATGTTAATGAAAAATTGGATACCTACAATATCTAGTGAAAGTAGGGGTTTTTTAAATTAGGGAGGTGTATTGGGTTCATATTGGTAGGGGGTTAAATAATGTGATTTTTAAAGGTATTTTCCAATATGTAGTGAAATTAGGGGTATTGTTTAGTATGCCATGAACGCAGGTGCTATGTCAGAGGTTCATTGAGTGAAGTCCCTGTGACCTTGCCCCATTACATCTCTGCAAATATGATTTTCAAAGCCTAGACCTAGTCCTCCTAGACTTAAGCCACTATTCAACACAAAACCATCAAATCAACCAAACCCTGATCTAAACATACCTAGCCTGATATCATTTAAACTCTAGTCAACCCTTGACTGTGTTCTCATAGAGAGAGTCCTCTCAAATTGGTAGGGCTAGCTACTAGGTCAAAGTGGTATGTGGTTACCTTTGTCAGTCTCCTTTTCAGCCTTCGGAGAACTGGTGGAGTGCTAACACAACCTTTCTTGATGCCTTCAAGACTTTTGAAGAAACTTCAATAATTTACTTGAAAGATGTTTCTTGGTATTTATTTAAAAATAATTTTCAAGAGTGATGAATGATACTGGGATACTTATGATTCTTCCTTCAAGGATTCCTTTAAGTAGACATTCCTCTCAAGCCTTCCTTTGATGAGAGCTTTATGTAGTGTCAATATTCTTTAATGTACATAGAAACCCTCGTTCCAGATTAATAGGTATTCTACTTATTTATTCCACAAATGATTCCCCTTAAAATGAAAACCCTTCTTTGTGTCCTAAAGATAATCCTTCTAACTACCCTCTTATTCACCTTAGCTCTAATACCATGTTAGAAAATTCAAAGTGGCAGCTTATTATATAATTTTTCCTTAACCTTAATATTTGCTTGTGAACTTAGTTAATCTTCTTCTATTATTAGTTATTATTTTTCATCAAACAAATATCAAGAATGAAACAATACTAATAGAGGACACAAGAATTTGGTTCTCAACTGAGGAAAATCCCCTCCAAGGGGAAAACCCAAAAAACTCTTCTCTTCTTATAGAATCTGTTGAGCCCTAGAATTGCCTTCTCTTTTACAAACCTTCACTTCATTTCATCATTATTTTATCACTTCATAAGCCTAAAATCAATGAAGAATGATTAGGATTGCTTAAAGGTTACATGCAATTGATTAACATATTGTATTTTCATGGTTTTTGCTGTTTTAATAATTTTGTGCAAAATAGCTACAAAATACAGACGTTCCGTAGCCGATCACGCGTTCCGCAACTATTTTAGTGTTTAAACAGGTTACAGGTGTCGTCTGAAGGAAAAGCGCATATGGTTGAATTCCAGACCTCATCCACATCATTCCTTGCTCTCCACGAAGTCTGAGCAAAAATCTCCAAGTGGTTATGCACGTGGGACACCCAAACTAAGAAGCAGATTCCTATCAGGACAAGAACTCTACAGATGTCTTCAACAAAAGTACGAGTCTTCCACAAGAGTTCTAATTTGATTTTGATTGAAAAAGACACTTGTTCATATTTCTTCTCAAGGTTAGTTATGTATTTCTCTTATAATAATGACTTGGGAGACCGAGATCCAGTTAGCTGGTGGATGTTTTATTGTTAAACTTGTCCAAGACCGTAATACTCTTTTTTGAAGCATTTTTCTTCAATGAAAGAGGAGCAACTTTAATACATGATTTGAAGCAATCTTGAAGAGATTTGTATGCTGATCTGGTGGTAGAGGGCCCCTACTGCCCGAGAATCTCTGTGCGTTTTGTTTAGATAAGTAATTCTAGCTCTTCTTTGTTCCTAGTTTAGACAGTTTTTCTGAACTTTATGTTTTATGCTCACTTACACCGAATGCTACAGCCAGTCTTGCTCTTATGAATTGTTCCAAAACATCACTAATGCTGAATGAGATGAAGCTGTAGTGTTTTAAAAATTAATTGCATTTTGGTTCAACTGTATTGTTTTAGAGATTAATTTCATTTTAGTTCAGCTGTAGTATTCCGAAAATTAGTTGCATATCAGTTTAGTTCTGTTTAATGTATTGTAAGTTTTGTTAGCTAGTTGTAATTTAGTTCTAATTAAATTAGACCTAAAGGCCTTCATTATTTACAAATTGTTCTTGTTCTAAATCTCTGTTAATATATCATTATCATAGGACAAGAATTGGAAATTTCATCTTGAACTCTTGACTGTTTTGCAATTTCTTATGATTTCACAAACTGTGTTTTTCCAAAGTTGTTCCAAAAGATTTCTAACCTGTGAATGGGGCTTAACAGTGATATTCTGAGTGGCAGAATGGATTGATTTTAGTGTCATAGGTTAATTTAGAGTATAATTTCTTGACATATTGCAGATAATCTTTTCTAAATGTGTTCCAACAAATTTCTAACCATAGATGAGATTTTCTCTGTGATATTGTAAGTTGTTTGCTTAAAAAGAAACCTCATTGCATTAAACTTATCCTATTCTCAAGTTGTTCCAACATATTTCTAATATAAAGAATTGGACTGAGTTCATGTTATGAGTTATTTTCCTTGTCAATTTTTGCAAACTGTGAAGAGTTATTTTCTTTGTCAAGTTTAGCATTCTCTGTTCTTAGGTGCCATACATAGTCTAGGGTAGATTTTGCTATGTTTTTCATCATTTTCCTAATTAGGGATAGAATTTACAATTACACTCTGTTTTGAGTCTAAGGTTTCCTTTTCTTTTCTTTTTGACATAGATTTTATTTCATCTTTTGAACATAAAGTAGCATATTAAGTACTAAAAAGACAAAACCCCCAAAAACAATAAGAAAAACACATACAACGAAGTAAGGAAGAGGTCACTTAGGCACATATAGTGCACCACACTTCATCAAAGTTACAAGCCCTGGTTGATAATTAATGGAAGCAATTTAGGAACACTAAGTTGACTAGACATTTTGGCGCCATTGTCGGGGAAGTGTAACTAGGTAACCTTATTTCTTACATCCAAAAAAAAAAAAAAACCTTCAATCACCTACCACACCCACTATATCATGTGGTGCAGTAAGAGCCACACATCCACATCATGAATTCATATTTTTGCAGGTAGAAGAAGAGGTGACAAAGGAGGTTGAAGAAATGGATGGAGATGATGACAATGAGGAAGATCCTTTTGGATTTCCCATTCAAGAAAATGATATCAACGTTCAAATGAAGAACATCCATCCATCTGTACTTCCTAAATTCAAAGGTATGAGATTAGAAGACCCGGAAACCTTTCTTTTTGAATTTGAAATAATTTGTAGATCTTATGGCTATTCATTGCATATTCAAAAATTGAATTTGTTTCCAGCAACATTGAAGGATAGAGCTCTTAGATGGTTCATGACTTTAGGAACAAATTCTATAAGGACATGGATGATATGAAAAGAGTATTTTTGGAAAAATATAAAGGTTATTGCATGCACCGTGACCTTAGAAATGAAGTCTTTAAGATGAACCAAAAAGAGGATGAAAGCCTATAAGATTTAGTGGAGAGATTTACTTATAATATCAAAAGATCTAAATTGCATAACTTAGGATCAGATGCATTAAAAACTCTCCTACTAAATGCTATAAAGGATGAATGGATTGATCTTCTTAATCTTGTGGGAAAAGGAGATGTCTATCGATTGTCATTTTAAGAAATTTGTGAACTGTGCAAGAACATATCAAGAGGAAAAGCAAAGTGTGTAAGGTCCTCTCAAGATCCATTTATGGCAAAAGTAAGTAAGTCAGCATCAGGATTGGTAAGTCAAACTGAACCTAAAAATTTTCTAAACATTCTTGGTAATTTTAATGAACAATCTGACATGCTAAGAATGCAAAACAAGCAAAAAGTTGCTTCATTCATATTTTGCCCTAAATGTAGAAAGAAACATGCTTTGCATGAATGTCCACTTGATAACATTAAAATGTGTAAAATTTGTGCAGGATCACATACTACTGAAGATTTCCCATCATTACCAGAGTTGAAGGAAATTTACCAGAAGGATAATGGAGCAAATCAAGCACAAGAGCAAATTTCTTATGTAGCTCCAAGAGGACTGTGGCAGCCTCATCAACCCAATATGATGCAATATCCTTATGCATAGTTTCAAGGTTATGCACAACAACCTCAAGTTAATTGGAAAACACCCTTGGCTTGGCAACCTTGGGCATCTCAATCCCAACCTCAAAACCAATCTTAGCAACAAAGTTGGCAAAGGCCCTATAAAGGAAATCCACCATATCCTCAATCTTTCCCTCTCTATCCTCAATACCATAATCAATGTTATTCATACCATTCGCCTCCACCACAACATCAAAATCACCCTCATTTGACCTCAATTCAACCTTTCCCATTATCATCCACACAAGCACCCCAAAAATTCATTCCCATTCCACTACCTCCACAACCATTTCATATCCCCAACAATAAAACACCTCAATCAACTTACAATTTTGAGGTATTGCAAAATGATTCACCAGCTACCATTGAAGAACAACAACCAGAAGAAGAAGACTCAGATAAGCTCCAAGAATCATGGATGTATGTTGATAAAGAGAAGTTATTGGAACCAGAGATTGAAAAGTCGCATGCATGCCTATCACCAGATTCTATGAATGAAGATCACATCTCTGAAGACTTGCATTTCATGATAGAGGAAAGACAAGGAAGACAAGATTACATTGAATCTTGGTTCAAGTCAGTCATCGGATCCCAATGCTCAATTATTCAATATCTTCTGACATCATCTAAATCAAGACAGCTGGCATCTCATATACAGGTACATATCAAAGAATATCTTTCAAACCTGCATATGATTTTATCTATCATTTTGTTACAGACATGGTTCCACTGGAAGTATTCATATACTTGAACAAAATTTTCTTTTTCAAGTAGAGTAGGACATAAAAAAAGAAAAAAAAAGAGTAAAGAAAAAATAAGTCCTATTGTGAAAACCAGCTTGCTGGCACAATTGGACATAAGCTTTGCTTGAAAACCAGGCAACTAGCAAGCAAAGTTCACAATAAGTTCTGCAATTTCATGATGGTTTCAATCTTTTATGGTTCTTCAAATCATTTTTGGTTCTATGCTCGAGTTGGATGATGTGGAATTCCTTAAGGTCCACCTTCCAACAGATCTTGTCCCATCGACCTCAACACTTTATCTGGGATCAATATTAGAGATTATTTGGAGTGCCTTGGAGCTTGCATTCATCAATGGAAAGCCTCCTCGTTGATAACAATGGGAATACAACAATGTCTCTTAATTGTCAAATCTTGCAGGCGACTCGACTTTGACACATTTATTCGTCCCTGTCAAGATGCAATGAGGTACCTTGACACTCATTTACATTATCGGTGAGTTGTCTCGCATTGGTTAACGATTTTCATTATTGATCGGTAATCCAATGATTTCTTCCCATGCTCGACTTCGACACATTTATTCGCATGGTAAGAATTGTACCATGAATGTTGGCTTTGATGAAGACTAATGGTTTTATGGAATCAACAACAACTTGCAGCAGTACATTTTATTAGTTTCTTGTCGCAGCATGTTCATCTTTTTTTCAATTCAACAACAGCTGCGGAAAGTGGCAGTTTCTGCAGCTATTGCTGTAGTAGCCTGCTTTTGTTTTTTGAAACTTTTTCCAGAGGCAGTTTTGGCGCAAATATTGCAAGAGATTGGAGCAGAAATAAAAAATTCTGAGCTTCTGGGTTTCTCATAATATGATAAATTGAGTAAGGCACAGACAGAATTTGAAAAAAAACAATTTTTAAGGGCATTTCAGATGGGTTTTTAAGGCAGATTTTCATTTTTAAGCATTATGGACAGATTAGGACAAATTTCAGTATTTTTGCACAGCAACGCCTTTTCTTCATCAAAATGAAATTCTAAAAGCATGTTGTAGTAGAAAAGGTAAAAATACACAGTTTCCCTTTTGAATCACTCAATTCGGCCTTAAAATGAGTTCGTGGCGTACTTATTTTTGTTGCAACATTGGACAGAATGAAGGGTGAAACAGGGCAGAAATTGATTTTATCATAAATTTCAAACCGTGCATCCGTTGGTCCTGAAATTTTTATGGTAAATGCATTGAGGTAGGGTGAATAAACACAGAAAATTTCAGAAAATTTTAGTGTGTATTCTTCAAGAAATTGGCCACTTTCACCTACAGCCATTTCTCATTTTTCGGGAGATCCGTGCAACCAATGGAAAATATTTTTCATCGGAAGATGCATAATAATATTGGTAACAACCTCAGAAAATTTTAGGGAAGTCTGATGTACCATTTGAGAGAAATTTCAAAATTCATTTCATTTTACAATTCCACTTCATCTCACTCCACCTTCACTCCATCTCACGCCACTTTCATTCCATTTCACAAGTCATATTCCACGTTCACTCCATTAGATTTCACATCCATATTCCATAGCCATACTTCATTTCTTTTTACAGATTGCATGTTGCAGCCACAACTTATTCAGTAGTTCTGACACAATTGTACAACCTATAAAGAGATGA